>LGRX02012511.1:0-13702 GCA_001247695.2 Cymbomonas tetramitiformis
CACTTCTCGCGAAGCCGCCTGAGCGTGCCACCTAGTCCGAGCCGCGGACCCAAAAATAATTTTCAAAAATACGATTTTGCTACTAACTGTGCTCGCAGGATGCAATAACGACACCACAGAGAACACACTAACGGCACCATGGCGGACGACACAACGGACACATACAGATTCGGCCCGCCCACACCCCACATGTCACATTGCCGCCTCGCACCCTACGCAGGCTAACGGTTTTTTGTACCTGCAGGACGAAGATACGCTCCAAAACACATTCGTACCACACTCGAAAACAACCCAGCACACCAAACTCGTTCTCGCAAGAAATATGGCCAAAACCGCTAACAAACCCAGACTGACGTGCGCAGGCTCGTCAAAATCGACCCAAAACACCACCGTGGGCGGGCAGCATCACCACCCGCAAGGAGAAGCAACAGCTGGCCTACCTGAAATCGAAAACATGCCAGAGTACGACCAGAGCCCTGACGGCTCGGACTTGGACTCTGAGCCGAACCACTCTCCAAAAATAACATCTGTTGAGCTCGGAATGTCGGACTCCGACTCCGAGCTAGAGTACGCCACTCCGGAAGCTGATCGGGCAACCGGTATGGCAGGCATACAACACGAAACGGACGTTCCATCGGAACGTACTGACAAAACACACGCAGAAGACAAGCCACCCAAACAACAGAAGACCAAGAGGGTACACTTCGAGAGAAGTGCGATCCCGCAAAAACATAAAACAAACAAAAAACAAGAAGACGGGCTACCCGGCACTGCCGGCCCCCGCGCCAGAAACCCCGAGGGGACTGAATCTGGTAACAAAACACAAGTCCAGCCAGAGGAGCTGCGAAGGGCGCTGGACCGGCCCATCGACTACAGAAAAGTCGACGGAGCCCCAGCTGACAACATCCCGAGCCTCCTTGAGTACACCACATCAAAGAGCACAGAGACCACGCTGGAAAAGGTGTCTCGAATCTACCAGCGCCGTCCTAAGGCCACGGAAAACCCGGAAGCCAAAATCTACCACATCGCCACCAAGTGGCACACCGACCGCAGGGAGGTCCTGGTGGCGGAGGACCCTCCCGCACATGCCTTCAAACTAGGAGTGCCCGTGGTACGTGGGGAGAGACTCTCTCTCACCCACGTACGATCAGTCACGGGCAGCAGCCTTGACCCAAGCGACACAGGGCCCACAGGCTTCCCGTACACAGGCACCCCACAATTAAAAATAGTGGACTTGGACGAGAGCATCAAGGAAGTGCTCAAGTACCTCCGGTACCTGAACGCCCTTCTTTTTGAGGTGTCCGACTCACCAGAGGCCGTTGTGTACGACCTCCGACACACCCACATCTGGCTCAACAGCGCAGGCAGGGTCAGGCAAATAGACCTTGCCTTCCAAAACAGACCTCTGGCAGCCTTTGTGCTGTTTAACCCAGTCTTTCGGCTCCCACTGCACGTGGTGCCGCAGGCGCATCAAACCTGCACAAGGGAGCAGCCAGTGCTCCCTTGCATCTACGTATGGTCCCCCTGGGAGCCAGTGGAAGGGCCGACAGCAGGACGCAGTGTCCTGGTCTACGGACCGCTGCTCAAGGGGAAAACCATCGAGCAGGTCTCAAACATCCTGGCGACCTCCGTCATCGAGAGACGGGAGTCAAGGCACGAGCTCGGGCACCTGGTTGACAGGATCCGCAAAGGTACGGTGAGAGAATCTCCGGAAGACGCAGCCCTCCGGGAGGTGATACTACTGGAGGCAGTCTCACCGGCTGCAGCGGAGCTCATCGTGCAACACCCGTACCCCTGGGGTGTGGCCACGACCACTTGCTGGCTACCCAGCAAGGAGGTCAGCGACGAGGTCGCAGCCCGGGAGGTGGCCATCGCGGACAGGAAGCAGATACTGCACGACCATCACCGAAGCCACATCGTGCAGGCCGTCGTAGAGCACATCGAGAAGCTTACAGCCAACACCACTGCCCTCAAGGGCATCGAAAACATCTTTGACTTCCACGTACCGTCCCGGCAGTGGGCACCTTCGACGCCCGGGGACCCATCGTCTCTGCTGCAGTGGAAGCGCAACGGGGGTGGATATTCGATCAACTACTACGCCATACTGGCGGAGGAGGCGTACGAAGCGATCGCCGACGCAGGTAAACAGACGGTGCGAGTACTGCCAGGGGTAGACGACGCTGGCCGACACATCTCCACCACGATCACGGTTGAGGTGGGGAGGTGGAGCGCCCAAGGGGCGGGCACCAAACAACGTCAAGCCCCACGAGCAGCACGAGGCAGGGAGGCGCGTGGGGGAAGAATCGACCACATAGCCGAGGTAGTGGCCTCCCAGTTCATCAATAAAGTGGGATCAAAAGCCGACGAGGTCTTCCAGCAGGCCGTAGCCACCAGCAAGCAGCCCACCCCAGAGACCAAGAAGCTGCTAAAAAACATCAACAAGCAGCTAGAGAAGTTCAACGAGTCCAGGCCCGTCACGTTGGACGAACTCCGAGACCTGCACAGAGAACAGGAGCGCAGCGCTGGGGTGCGCCATACAGAAATCACTCAAGAGGTAAGAGGCTTCCATAAAACATACCAGGAAACCGGTGGTGCCATGGTGAACACCCTCCGGGCGCTCACCGATCGCCTGACAGGAGAAGGAAAACAACAGGCGCCTGATCATCCGCTTCACTTCACGAAAAAATCACCACAGACTGCAGAGGAGGACGATCAGTACCGGGGCATCCCCTACACTGGCAAGAAACCCGACCCCAAGAGGAGCCAGCCCCCGCCAAAGAGACCAGCGACAGAGTCCCCATGCCCATGAATGTGCTATTATGCCTACCTCCGAGCACAGGCGAAATGGCCACACCATATTCAGCGAGAATGGCCACACCATATACAGTTATAACTTCCCCAATGATAACCACGAAGATACAAAAATTAACATGAGCTTAAACCACTTTTCACACCACATAACTGGCAACCCCAACAATAGTAGTATGAACCCTACAGTAACCCTAAGGGGGACGGCCACAAATAGCCACACAACACCCAATGGGTGGGAAGGGTTGACGAAAAACTTTGTAGGATGGCTCAGCAAAGCAAGGGAAAGCGATGTGCGAAATGCCAGGACCGACCGCCAACCTTCGACCACAAGCGAATTCCTAAAACTGCTCTACGTAAAAATGATAAATTTCGCAGAACATTCCGAAACCCCCCGAAATTTTGGCACACCAAAGGGACGACATGTACCAGGGGGGGCCCACCAAGAAATAGATGTCAAGGGCGTTACAACAGGGACTTTAGGGCAGTGTAACGCTGTAACGGTTAACTCGACGGCAACACAAGCGCAGTGGGCGCAACAAAAACAGGTGAAGGGGGGTAGAAACAGGCACCCCGACCAGAAACTATGCCAAACAAGCAGGGGCAAGCTACATGAGCCCCCGCTCTGCAAACCAAAAGGCCCCCACCACAATATAAGCACCAACCCTACTGGAACCCTACCAAATAATGGTACAACCGACTCCACACAGGCCAGCAGAATGATAGGAACGCCGAAAAACTTTGGGAATATGCTAAGAAGAGTGGGAGGCAGCCACACACAAAAAATGAGAGCAAACTGCCGACATTCGACCACAAGCGAATTCCCGAAATTGCTCTACGTAAAAACAACCTTTTTTCGAAAACACGCCCAAACGCCCAAAATTTTTTACACAACCACGAAAATACACATAAAAAACGGGGCCCACCCTGGGAAAAGTGCTAGGGGTGTTACAGAAAGGGAGTTAGGGCAATGTAACGCTGTAACCATAAACTCACGAATGCGAGCAGCACCACACAACCGGAGAGCAACACGACATGGAGCAGAACCACACTACCCAAGGGGGGCACGACACGAAGCTACCAGGCCACTATGGAACGCTGCATTTGCCATAACCCCGATACTCGCTATACTGATGATTACACTAACAACAAGTAGGAAAATTGGTCGCATGTGGGGAACACACAACACGAACAGCAACGACATAACGCGCAGCCGCAGAACACGAAGAAAACGGGCCACAGCGAGGAATGCAGCGGCACGGTGGACACGACCACCCCATGGCTACAAATTACTCAAGATAATTTACCGTAACGGTAAACCCTTCCTAGTTAGAACAAGGAGACCGGAACACGCAGTAACCGCGATAAAGGAAGGCACCCCAACAAGAGGCAGACCACTAATGCGGGAGATTGAGCAAAGGATGAGGCAGCACACCCGATGCTGGAAAACAAACATGACGGGCGGGGGGAGTCAGAACCACACGGAATTGTACCCGTACAACACCACTACGAAGGGACTGTTCGAAAAGAAAGGCCGACTGAACATGTTCCAAATGCAACATGCCCACTCACTGTATGAAGATGACCCACAGCCCCCCCTGGTAATAGCCACAATGAGAGAAACACTGAAACCGGGTAACAACAGAGATCCGCACACAACGAAGGCACTGCAGCTACTCGGGAACTCCCGGGGCTTCTGCATACCGGTTTGCGATGGCAAACACTGGAGGGCAGTGCTGGCCGGACCAGACAAAGGAAATGACAAACTGAAGTTCTGGATATATGACTCCTCGAATGGGAGAACAAATGCAACGTCACGCAACACCAAAAGGCTGACAGCGGAAATAACCAACTGGACGGAGCACCTGGCCGAGACACTCAACAAACAAGTAACAGTGGAATTGATGAATGTGGGCAACCAAAGCGCGCAGGACCAATACAGCTGCGGGGTATGGGTACTGATGGCAGCAGAAGCTTGGATGCACTACCAAAAAACATGCCCAGGGGGGCATTGGCCCACCCACTTCAACGAGGCGGTCAGCAAATGGGGGGCCACCGACAGAACGGCGATAACCGCCTATAGAAAGTCCATACAGCAGCCAGTAAAAGAGATGATAACCACTGCCGAGGGGCAAAGCCGGACGCGGGTGGAAAGCCAGCGAGCGGCAGAGACCCAGAGGCCTGCGGATGGCCTGAACACAAGCCTAGAGGCCGGAAAACAGGCACCACAAACCCAGGAAAGGGGACGCAAAACTACTACGAAGCAACCAGGCCTATGGGAATGGCTACATAGATTAGCCCCCACAACACCCCCAGGTAATGACGGGCAGACACCTGAGGAGCAGCGAGCACAGGAAACCCACCTAAACGAAGAATGGGAGCAAACACAGGACGAACCAACAGCAAGATGGGAAAGATTTGTAGACACACGTCTGGAAACACCAGAGGCGTGCCAGGACTCCCGAGAATACCAAACCCCTCTCACAGAGCCAACAAAGACTGACATAGGAAAGGACCGTCTACACATGCTCACATGGAATGTGGCGGGACAAAGTGATGCCTGCCTTGACCTTGCCGAGGTCATTAACAAAAGAAGCCAAAACCAACAGAGTCTACAAGTAATTGTACTCACGGAAGTGAAACATGCACATGACAGTGTAATGAGAAGATTCAGAGACATGCAATACACTGCAATAGGCACCAAAACTGAGATGCAGAAAGCAGAAGGCACGGCTGAACAGGCAATGAAAGGAGGAGTGGCAATACTCCTCGGCAACCCCTACAGCCACGCACACAACCACCATGTAGTCCCTGCGAGACACCTCGAGGGGTACCTCCTACATGTGGTGCTGCACCTACCAGGAAAGGTGATGTACCATGTGCTAGGCATTTACAACCCACCAGGAGCAGAGGAGTGGAAAACCAGGGACAAAATACTCAAGTACACAACCAACCTGCTCAGGAAAACAGCGGGAAAGGCGAACGAACATGTGGTCATAGGAGGAGACCTCAATGCGAGCAACACCAGCACAGGTAGAGGAATGACAAAAACCGACAAGCAATGGACGAAACTTGCGGAGGAGCTAGACCTCCACAATGTAGGCCCGCCAGTCGATACCACACTTAACTGGGCGAAACACAGGAACATTGACAGATGGCTTGCACCAAGGAACAAGCAGGCGCAATACGAGATGGGGGACACCACACACCTCACCCGGCACCACACGAGTGACCACGAAATGGTAAGCCTAGCAACCCTCCAGCTGGACAGCATAGGCACCCACGAACCATATGTGGACCGCGACCCCCAACCAGGGCATGTAAAGCTGAACACGCCCCTGAACAAAACACACAGGGAAACACTCCAAGGCGTCCTACTCAGGACACACGATTATGCCAGAACCGCTGAGCTGAAACGCATAACAGAGATGGCCACACAGTGCAGGGAAGAGGACAACAGGCAAGTGGCACACGCCACCATAGACAGAGCAGGGGAAACAGTGCTAAACATACTTACCGAGGCGAATAAATATGCGCTACAGGACGATGAACTGCCAACTACTACAGTTGGAGGCACCTCCAACCGAGTGGGAAAAGACCTGCTGATGAGCAAAAAGGACAGAAAGGAAAGGGACGCCGCAATACTCAAGATGCGGGAGCACAAGCAAACCAAACGACACCTACGAAACCCGCACACGGAACACTCAACCCTCAGAAGCCTGAAAGAGGGAGAAATGAAAGGCCCAACGGACAGGGACAATGCAGATGCAAAAGAGTGGGTGTCGTGGCTTACTGAGGAGGCCAAAAAAGAAAGGTCGGCAGCGCACAAGGTAGTAAAACAGCACTGGCAACAAGCCAAGCAAAGACACAACAACAAAACGGTAAAGGAATACTGGAACAACCAGAAAAGATACCACAAAAGGATATATACCAAAGCACAAGAAACAGGCCATGCCCCCACAGCGAACATACAGGCTCTACAGGACAGAGAGGGCAACCTGGCTGTAGGCCACGGGAACATCGCTAACGCACTAGCAGACCACATGGCCCACTCGGCACCATACAGGATGGAGCACCGAAGTCCACCCGACTCGAAACCCCCACCATGGGAAGACCCAGCTCACAGGGAGCGCCTCATAAAGTTGCCAAGACCAGACCCCAGTGGGCTGGACCTCACGATAAGTCGACAGGGCTACAGCAAAGCGGTACACACCCTAAACAACAACAAAGCACCAGGCCCCACCAGGACCCCGAACGAAATTCTTAAGTACATGCCAGAGGACTTCCATGATGCACTACACGCACTCATGCTGGAAATGTGGAACAGCAAGCATGTCCCTCTCACCTGGAAAAAAGGGACATTCTGCTTCCACCACAAGAAAGGGGATGTCACCTTACAGCAAAATTACCGACCCATAGCCCTGCTCGAAGGGGTATTCAAGCTGTACACCTCACAGATAGCAAGCATGCTCTCCACGTTCTGCGAAACGCAAGGAATACTAGCCCAGGCTCAGGAAGGCTCAAGGGAAAAAAGGAACACGCTTCGACAACTCACCAGAGTAACCAACGCGATTGAGGATGCAAACGTCTCAGGACGAGAACTACATGGCCTATATGTAGACTTCGAAAACGCGTACGGCTCAGTGGACCACGACAAACTACTCCAAACGATGCAGTACCTTGGAATTCCCGACGAACTCACACAGGTGGTGCGGGATGTCCTAGGTACACAAAGCCATGACACAATGTCCATGAACACCAGAGTAGGAGGGGAAACCTCACACAAAACTGTACAGGTGCAAAGAGGACTCCTCCAGGGAGACAGCATGAGCCCCCTCCTTTTCATAATATACCAGGAACCGTTGTTAAGATGGCTTGAAGTGGGAGAGCATGGGTACCAACACAAGTATGCAGCAGAACAAGAAAGGCTAGGCCCCCTCAGGACGACAGCAGGGGCGTTCGTCGACGACCTACTCATACTGTGCCCTACGATTCACCACATGAGAGCTCAGCTACACAAACTGCAGGCATTCTCACAGTGGAGCGAACTCCGAATTAACCTCACCAAGTCAGCCATAACCGGCATAAAAAATGGGGTCTCCATACCTGAACAACTCCACAAAGACCTCAAAATGCTAGGACTGGACGGCAAGCTAAGCCACTTCAAAGTACTCAAGCCAGACGACACGTACAAATACCTGGGAGTACTACTTGCATTCACAGGCAGGTGGGACAAGGAAAAAGAGGCCGCTAAGGAAGAGATGAACCACAGAATACAAGCTCTACTGCGCTCCCCTCTGACACCTGACCAAAAGGAATACTCCCTTCACTCCGCAATACTGGGGAAATTCAGATATGGATTACACCTAGGGCTGTACACAGCGGGCGAAATAGACGAATTCAACAAAATAATAGGGGGGGCCACAAAAAATATACAAGGCCTGCCCCGCAACGGAACGCCAAACATTTTCACCACACAGGAAAAGGAAAAGTACGGCTTGGGAATGGTGCCACTCCAGGCAGTCTACGCCCAGTCGATTTGGAGCGGACTACTGGAGGCCATGCACAGCGAAGAAGACAAAGGGACGGTACGGGGCCCGGCTTGGAGGCAAATAAACCTAAAGTCGAGACTCAGAATGTCCCATGTCAGCAGGTCCACTAGAGGACTGGTAGAATACCACAGCACCACACGCAGGAACTGTACAGACCTCGACAAACTCTGGGGGGGGCACCAAACAAAACACAACACACTGAGGAAACTCAATGCCCTACTCAGATACAACATTACGCCCCAGGGGACGGAGGGGATGCTCAGACAACTCCAAACCCCAATACCAAAGATAATGGAACAGCTAGAAGGGGCGACCAGAAGGAAGTCCGACAAAGAAATGGAGGGAACAACAAGAAATACGAAAGCAGGCAAAATAATTGATGGGGACATACCGACGCCTCCAGACTGGCAGGCAATGTGCACAGACCAAACTGCCAGGGTCACAATACCCAAGGACACGCCAACTGCGATAAATTTCACAACGTGCCTCAAACTTTTTGCACACTTCCCGGACCTAGCGCTCCTCACTACCCGAGATGGCCAACATGCGATTAGCCAGGTGAATGTCAGGGAACAATGCACAGATGCAACCCTCAACACAGACCGCAGTGCCATAGCAAAAGGCCTGGCACACCTATACCCATACCTATGTGAAGCCCAACCGAGGGACATAGCGAAACCGGGGGACTTCTACGACAGTCCTACAAACAGACGACTGAAGCAACAATACAGGAACATGCCCAGGGAGGGACCGCTGGACTCCCACGCAATACGAACTAACCTCCCACGCCTCGACTCGGAGCAGCTGAGAGCAAAAATGACGGAATGGGAGGCGAGACTGGTCCCCAGGGAAGAGATTCACAGGCAACTCTCCCTGCACCCGCTTACAAGGATTAACGAAACGGAGAATACCGGCCCGACACCGGGGGAGGAAGAGGAAGAACCCCAGCCCCTCCACACACGCTCACAAACCAAATGGATAGATGAAATAGACCCCATGGCCGAAAAGCTTGAGACAGGCTTCGAGAAAGGCCGAACGGTTGACAAGCCGAAAGAGATTGTGGCAATGAGGACCCTACTCGTTGACCCAACAGACCCACACTCCCTAGTGACGCAGTACAGAACCCAGTGGAGACACTCAGAGGGGGATGACTCCTACTCTTGGAGTACAAGGGAGACCATAACCGACTACCTGAAACTAGCCAAACGAAGGGGCCAAAGCGCGACCACCTTCCTAACCCTGAATAGAAGACTGCGAGCAAGGGGCTCCCAGGTGACCCACCCCACAGGCCTCAAAGAAATACTGGCCGGGAGGCCGCACCTGGGGCAGGCCTGGCCCACACTACATGCAGAGAACCTAACACTGGACCCGACAGAAACCAACCCAGAACAAGACATTGTGGACAACAGAGGGCACCACTGCCAGATACGACTGGAGGGGGAACTCGCCCACAGCTACCACAGGAATGGGAAATACATAGGCACCCTCACGAAAGAAAAGCTTCTCAGACTACACGAAAGGTACACCCAGGCAGTGGGTACCACACACCACCAAACCCCACACCAGAGTACACTACGCACCGAAATGTGGGAGGACCACAAAATACAGGTCTCCACGTTCGAGGAGGAAATAGGGCACCTCCTCATTAGGTACTCAAGCAAAGAAGAAAAGGAAGAACGGAAAAAGAACCTGCAAAACCATTGGACATTCCCTGCCCAGATGCAAAGGGCACTACAACAGGCATTCGGAATTACCACCGAAATGTTCGCCTCACCCCTCAATGTCCACCACAACACCACAACGTATTACGCCAAGTATGACAGAGACAAGGTGTTCGGGGCCAGAGGCTCGGCCTGGACAGCAAATTGGATGAAACTGGGAGCCTACCAGTTCAACCCAGAATACACGCCACAGGACCTCAAGAAGGCACTGGACTTTGCCATAGCGGCCACCACCACACAAGAACCGGTGTTCGGGGTCGGGGTGTACCCGACATATGAGAAAACCCCGTACAGGAAGCTCTACAATACACATGCGGGGCACCTTATACACGAACTATTAGAAATACCACAAGGCAAGTTCACATTTCTACCCCCTGACCACTGGATGGGTGCCACCCACCAACAAGCGAAACAGTGCAACTGGAACCTCCGGGTGCTGATAGTGGCCAACAAAGAAGGATGGCAAGCACACTGCGGGGACCCAGACACTGCCGCAGACTGTATAAGGAGGGCACTCACAACCTGCCCGCAAAGTAAGGTCCGCACCACCTCAGCTGTCAAACAGCCGATGAGGGAGGCAAACCTACACGATGCGAATGAACCAAACCAAGAAGTACGCACCCCCAGTGTAGACTGTGTGGTGGACACAAGACCATGGCAGCGATACGAACTCCCGGAAATTAAGACAAAGGACATGACGAATGCAATGGGAAGAATGTGCAGCACAGGGCCACATTTGAGGAACGACCTCTGCCCCCAGTGCTGCAACGTACAAGCGGAAGTGGAAACTTGGTGGGAGGACAGCCACCTCCACGTGGAAGAAGGACCAGCCAAATGGGAACTCCTCCCCGGAAGCAGAGGAGGCAAATGGAACATACACCCCCCCACCGTACAACAGGTGGTGGAAGCCAACACCTTACACACCAGGCTTACAAGACAGAATGACGCCCAAACGATATGGGACAAAGTAGCGAGGTCAAAAGTTGTCAGATACCCCACTGACTTCTGGCCCGAACACGAACCGGGAGCCCAAGGAAGGAGATGGGAATTGACAAGAGACCAAACGGAGGACCCCAGGAACCAAGCCCCGAGGAACACACCAACCCAATTGACATACCCCTCCCCTCTAAGGGCACACAAGGCAACCTCGTACCTTTACACGGACGGGAGCAAAAGAGAAATAGAAACAGAAGAAGGAGGCAAAGAATGGGCCTCAGGAGCTGCGGTATGGGACCCCAGGACCGGGGAAGGGGAGGCCCACATGATTCGATGGGAAGGCGAAGACCAAGAGGTGAACAGAGCGGAACTTCTCGCCATACAAAAAGCGGTGACGCTCCCGCCACCACCAAGTGGCAACGGACTCACCATTTGCACGGACAGTGCCAACTCCATTAGACAACTGGAGAGCATGAGAACGAAACCCCACAACATGGAACACCACCAGCAAAGAGACCTCCTGTATGCCATACTGGTCAACATTGAGGCATTAGTAGCAGCAGGACACACTGTCTCACTGCTAAAAGTCAAAGCACACACGGGAATTGTGGGGAACGAAAAAGCCGACGAGGCAGCCAAACAAGCCTGTACCACGGGAACCCTCACGGAAGCGTGGGATAATAACGAGACAATAAAAGTCAAGCCCATGATACCAGACGAGGACTCGAACAGCAGAGAGCTAAAAGGAAAACTCGCGGTACAAAAGTACGTAACCACACTACTCCGTGAACGGCAAGCCCAAGAAAACAGTAGACTCTCAGCAAAAATGACCGACCTCCAGGGAGAACCCTCAACCTGGACCCACCAACTGAAAACTGAGCGCAGCTTCAGATGGGAGGCGCACCATGACCAAGCGCAACAAACTGAAGAGGAACAAACGACAATACGGGACCCGGTACCCAACCAGCAGCAGCAAGCCAACCAGACCCGGGACGAAGAAGACAGGCAAATAAAAGCCATGATGGAACAAACGGAGGAAGAGGAGATGCTCCTTATGCGGGAGGTGCAGGAGCACCAAGAATACCAAGAAACAGAGGGCAAAGGGGACCCCACCCGAGGAGACGAACCCGAACCCGCAGGGACACCACCCCCACCCTCCGAAGGGGAGGAAATATTTGAGGAACTCAACGAGCTCGCGGAGAAACTAGAAGTGACCCAAGAGGTACAAAATAACGATGAAATTTTTGACATGCTAAATGAACTCATTGAGCAGCGGGAAAAGCCACAAGAGGAGCCGACAAAAGAAAGACAAGCTCACCATGACCGTGTCACAGAGGAGTCCAGAGTCCATGCAGTAATGGAGGACCCGATGCCCAGAGCAAGATGGAAACAGCGAAAACACGATATGGCACACAGCAGAACGGAAAAAAGGAACGCCCCCTCGATTCAGGAGGGCGGGACCACAGACAGCTGGCTGAACGAAACAATGAAGCACCTCAAAGGAGACACGCCACTACACAAAGTAGCGAACGGCTTCTGGAAAAGAGCCACATTTGCGGTACGAAAAACAATACTCAAATGCAGACTGAGAATACTGCCAGCACAAGACTATGAGACGGCGAAAAACTCAGCCGGAGGGAACGGGAAGTGCACCCTGGAAGGATGCGGACACAAAGGGGTGGACTACGCAAAGGGCTTCCTCATGAGGGTAGGGCATGCCCTAGGTGGATGCAACAACCCACAAATGCGAGGAATGTTCACGGACAGGGCAGATGCCCACGCAGATGAGCTAAAACACATACTTGACCACCATAGGAAAGGGGGATGCAAAGTACTCGCTTACACTGGAAAAAAGAGGGACCCAGGGGTTAAGCCAAGGGTACTCCCAAATTACATACTCACCAGGGGACAATGCAGACACGACGGAAAGGACAACCCAGGCAGAAACGATGGACCCGACACAATACCAAGTTTCGTAGACATAGTCATGATAGAGGGCCTAGAGGACCTGGAGGACGGATGGGAATGCACACAACAGGAAGCACCAGCAAGGGTAAAAAACCTACACCTCATTGAGGTGGCCCACACCGATGACGAAAAGTGGGGACCCAAACTCCTGGAAAAATACATGAAATACGGACCGCTGCTACAACTACTACGCAGACACGGATTTCGTGCCAAACTTCATGTGTTTGCAGTGGGCAGAACAGGCACGGTGTACAAACACAACCAAGACATACTCGAGCAACTTGGACTCAACAGAAAAGAGGCCACACAGGCACTACAGAGAATACACGACCTGACAGTAAACTATGCACACAGCACCTACCAGCTATACAGAAAGCTCAGACAAGGAAAACAAGAGGAGGAGAAAGATAAGAACCACCCAGTATAAATTGTCCCATTAAGGCCGCCACTCGTGGCGGTCCGGCCCAGAGTAGGGCCGGGGAAATTAATTTACTCATACGCCCGACGGGCGTGGTTTTTTCTTTTTTTTTTTCTTTTTCTTTTTCTGGTTTAGAGTATGCCATATTCGGGGCGTGTAATCAAAGTACTAGCGGTACCATGGGTGGTTTAGAGTATGCCATATTCGCGGAACGTGTAGTCAAAGTACTAGCGGTACCATACGTGGTTTAGAGCATGCCATATTCGGGGCGTGTAATCAAAGTACTAGCGGTACCATAC
>LGRX02012512.1:0-47339 GCA_001247695.2 Cymbomonas tetramitiformis
TTGACCGTGAATAACTTTTGACTCACGAGGTCTTTTCGAATGAAACTTTGCATACATAAAGGTCTTTCATAGACGAACACAACGATATATTGTTTGTTGTGATAGGATAAGTGAAACCCAAAATCTGATACCCATTTCTTGTGGCTATATACGAGCCGTAAATAATAGGGTATCTTGACCGTGAATAACTTTTGAGTCACGAGGTCTTTTGGGATGAAACTTTGCATACATAAAGGGATTTTATAGGCGAACACAACGATATATTGTTCGTTGTGATAGGATAAGTGAAACCAAAAATCTGATACCCATTTCTTGTGGCTATATACGAGCCGTAAATAATATGGTATCTTGACCGTGAATAACTTTTGAGTCACGAGGTCTTTTGGAAAGAAACTTTGCATACATAAAGGGATTTTATAGACGAACACAACGATATATTGTTCGTTGTGATAGGATAAGTGAAACCCAAAATCTGATACCCATTTCTTGTGGCTATATACGAGCCGTAAATAATAGGGTTTCTTGACCGTGAATAACTTTTGACTCACGAGGTCTTTTCGAATGAAACTTTGCATACATAAAGGTCTTTTATAGACGAACACAACGATATATTGTTTGTTGTGATAGAATAAGTGAAACCCAAAATCTGATACCCATTTCTTGTGGCTATATACGAGCCGTAAATAATAGGGTTTCTTGACCGTGGATAATTTTTGACTCACGAGGTCTTTTCGAATGAAACTTTGCATACATAAAGGTCTTTCATAGACGAACACAACGATATATTGTTTGTTGTGATAGGATAAGTGAAACCCAAAATCTGATACCCATTTCTTGTGGCTATATACGAGCCGTAAATAATAGGGTTTCTTGACCGTGAATAACTTTTGACTCACGAGGTCTTTTCGAATGAAACTTTGCATACATAAAGGTCTTTTATAGACGAACACAACGATATATTGTTTGTTGTGATAGGATAAGTGAAACCCAAAATCTGATACCCATTTATTGTGGCTATATACGAGCCGTAAATAATAGGGGTTCTTGACCGTGGATAACTTTTGACTCACGAGGTCTTTTCGAATGAAACTTGGCATACATAAAGGTCTTTCATAGACGAACACAACGATATATTGTTTGTTGTGATAGGATAAGTGAAACCCAAAATCTGATACCCATTTCTTGTGGTTATATACGAGCCGTAAATAATAGGGTTTCTTGACCGTGAATAACTTTTGACTCACGAGGTCTTTTCGAATGAAACTTGGCATACATAAAGGTCTTTCATAGACGAACACAACGATATATTGTTTGTTGTGATAGGATAAGTGAAACCCAAAATCTGATACCCATTTCTTGTGGCTATATACGAGCCGTAAATAATAGGGTTTCTTGACCGTGGATAACTTTTGACTCACGAGGTCTTTTCGAATGAAACTTGGCATACATAAAGGTCTTTCATAGACGAACACAACGATATATTGTTTGTTGTGATAGGATAAGTGAAACCCAAAATCTGATACCCATTTCTTGTGGCTATATACGAGCCGTAAATAATAGGGTTTCTTGACCGTGGATAACTTTTGACTCACGAGGTCTTTTCGAATGAAACTTTGCATACATAAAGGTCTTTCATAGACGAACACAACGATATATTGTTTGTTGTGATAGGATAAGTGAAACCCAAAATCTGATACCCATTTCTTGTGGCTATATACTAACCGTAAATAATAGGGTTTCTTGACCGTGGATAACTTTTGAATCGCGAGGTCTTTCCCGCTGAAACTTGGCATACATATAGTTCTTTCATAGACGAACACAACGATATATTGTTTGTCGTGATAGCATAAGTAAAACCCAAAATCTGATACCCATTTCTTGCGGCTATATATTAACCGTAAACACCAACGCGTACGTATGATTCCCTAAACTTCACTTACATTTGCCTTCTTTTACATTTGACTTAGCATTCATATCTAAATAACCGAAATATTGACTGCATATTCACTATTTAGTGGGTCAATATGATGTCAAAATTTAAGACTTTTGACATCGCATTCATGTGCATTAACATGTTTTTCCAAAATTCACTTTACATTCACTTATTTACTTTTCCCATAGTGGTATTGTCTTTGAGGGAGTGCCGGTTGACACCCCTGAGGTCCACGCAGAACCTCGTCTGGGTCCACAGGCCAGTCTCATGATCTTTCTTGCCAGCCACGACCACGTTGCTCGCATGCCTGCAATGCTTGGCTGCTGGCTCTATGAAGCCATACTCCAAAAGTTCCTTGCAATGAATATCGATGATTTCCTGCTCGCCCGGACTGTACTTCCTGGGGCTCTGGTAGGCGGCCTTGGATTCGTCTACAAAAGGAATGGAGAACGTGTTGTGCTCCGCCTTGCCCTTGTAGCCTGTCAGATCGTGAGGACTGTTGGCAAAGGTGGTCTTGCACCTGCGGAGAACATTCCGCATTTCCTCCCAGTGCTCCTCCTTGAAGTCAGGATGTCCTCCAAACGTGGCATTGAGCTCAGTGTCGAGCCACGCTGCCTCGTCCTTGGTAACTGTAGTGTCACCTAGAGGTTGAAGCTCGTCCAGCACGGTGTACGGCAAGACCTCATCCTGCTCCGCGACGTTGGCCACCCAGCCCGGCTCCCATTGCCTTGAGGATTGCTGAGCCTCCCAAGAAGTGCAGGGAGACGAACCCCAGGCGCTGCGTGTGGGTGACGTGACATCATACGTAGGCACACACTCGGTCATCTTGCCAGCGACCCACAAGATTCCGCACAAAAGCAGAAAAAATCGCAAAATTCGATTGAAATGCACTGCGGCTACCGGCGAGTTCGAAGCGAAGAAGCACGCCATTACTCTCCACCCCCCGTGCGCCAAGCGAGTACTCCCACCAGCGGCGGTGAAGACCACGACTGCAAGGACAAGCGCCATGTAGGCGGCTTGCGCGATGCGGTGAAGGCGGAGATTGCGTCGAAGCTGCGTCCAGCGCGCCGCGAAGCGAGGCTTGTCCAACCTGGCCGGCAGAGCGGGCAGGCGTACGCGGCCCAACAAGAAGACTTGGGACCAACGCAGGGACGGAACAGTCCATCCACGGCCACGTCGAATGTGACCTGCGTCCAGCGGGTCGTGCACGATACAGGAGGCGTGGCACGCCACGTCCTCAGCGTAAATGCCGGCACAAACCCAAAGCCAGGCGAGGACCACGAGGAGGAGGGCGGTCGCACACCGTGACCAGCACGCCAAGGAAATGACCACCCCCCGAAGGGGCACCACCATCCAACCCTCTGCACGCACACGGTGCACGCCAGCATAGATGCCTGTGGCGCGCACGATAAGCAGCCCAACGTACCAAACGTAGGCGAGAGCCCATAAGACCCAGATGTCGTAAGATGCACGAAGGGGACAACGTCGAGCAGCCGACCACCATACGGGCAGCCGGCTCAAAAACGAGGCCACGCAGCGCCTCCACCAAACTTGAAAAGGGCACCACGACAAGTGCCAAGCCATTGCCTCCCACATCGCCCACACGGCGACCACGGGAATGGGACCGCGTCCCAGCCACCACCAAACCACTGCACTGCCCGCAAACGAGATACACGCCCGCAGGACACCTGGCCTCAAGTGGACCGCCTGTGCAGGCAGCCCACGGCCACAGCGTTGGTTGCTCACCAGGGCCACCCGCCCGCTGTGCCCGGGGAGCCCTGATGAAAATGCGTCTGTCTCTGCGCCTCACGTTGTTCGTCCGTATGGCGCTCGAACGCCTGCGTCACTTCGCTGCATATCGAAGCAGCTGGAGAAGGAGGACACCGCGAGGTAAGACCGGCCGGCATCCTAGACGCCCTTGGCGCATGGACGACATGGGTAGCAGTCCCATGGCGATCGACAGAAGGGGCAGACGAGCGCGCAGCACCGCCCGCGCCCGGCTGATGCTCATACGTTCGGCTGGAAGGCTGGCCCTGACGACGTGCAGGGGGGTCGCGAACCTCGTGCACATTCCTTCGCCAGGCCGTATCCACGTGCTCGGATCTCTCAGCCACGAGAGCCTGATGGGCGGGTGGCGGCGGCGGCGGCGGGAGACGAAGCGCCTCCAAGGCCCCCAGGGCGGGCAGCAACCACGGCGCGGCCGATTCCCTGGTTCCCCACTGCAAGCCTGTGAACTTCCGGTCGTCCCGTTCGAAATACTCGTTCGTGAACTCAGCGTGACAAGTAAGACACCGCGCGTCCTCCAGGAAGATGTAGTACACGGGTGTGGCATTTGGGTGCGCCATGCAGCGCAGCACGTGTGCCGCCCCAATCTCCACGTAGGTACACAGCGAGTACGCAATGTTCCTCGCATGACCCCCCGGCAACTTGTGCCCTGAGTCACGGTGCGACAGATCAGCGTAGGCTGAAATCATGGCCTCCAGGAGGTTGGAAGACGTAGTCTGCCCCCCAAGAGGGAGACGCCAGCCATTGTTCCCGCACGCGATGGTCTTGTTATGCTTCTTTTCAACTTTGCTGGTGATACCCGGATGTCTCCGCAGCCTGAGACCCCGCTCCTTGTTGCACACGCCAAGCTGGTACATGACGCGCTGGCCTCTGCACCGGTCATAGAACGTCACACCAAACCGTATCATAAAGACAGTGAGGTTGCGGCGGTCCTTCAAGGCGCTAACCTCCTCCACGGACAGAAATCTGCACACTGAACTGGCGGATGTGGTGGCCATTCGTGCGGCATCCCAATCTGACCCTGCTGGAGATGTAGGCGCCCTCGCAGGGGACCGAGGCAGGCGACCTGCCCGCGGTGGACTCGGAGGCGTAGGAGGCGGGCCCCCCGAAGAAGGTGATCGGGAATCACGCGCGACACGGAACGAGTTTGCCCACGAGCCAGCGTTGGTCAAGGCGGGCGATGCAGGGGGCGACCTCCCGCGAGGAGGGCTGTTGTCAGGATCTAACGGACAAGCCGCGGTGGCGCAAACGAATCGAGGTGACACCAAGTCCTCGGGCCCATGGCTGCTGGATGAAGGCGACGGCGTACGGCAGTGCGCGATGTGCGACAAGTGCGGTGGCGAGTGGTCACTGGACCCGGCTCGAGATGGCCCCGCGACAGCTTGAGATGGTCGTGCAATGTGCGACGAGCGCGGTGGCGAGCGGCTGCTGGACCTGGCTCGAGATGGCCCTGCGACAGCCCGGGATGGTCCTGCGCCTGCGGCAGGAGCAGGTGGCTGCGCAGGGGCTCGCTTCGTGAGCCTCATGTTGACCATGTTGTTGGGCGGTGGCGGCCTACGCTCCGCATCTGCCTCGAGTGCATCGCGGCCCTGCTGCCTGGTGTTGACCGCCTTGAGCATTTTCCTCATTTCCCCCAGGCGCACGTACTCCTGGGCAGCGGCATTCTCGGAGAACACCCTGCCAGCCCCCCCAAGACCATCCCCCACCGGGTAGTACTTGGTGCTCGAACCCAGGGAGACGAGCTCCAGAGGTGGCGCCTCGCTGCCATGTCGATTGTACTGTCGGAGGATGCCAACCGAGAGGGACTCCATGTCCACCGGGCAAAGGTACCTGAGCAGCTGGTACGTCCAGACACCAGTGCTCTCGTACCAGTGAGGGAGCTGAAGCTCGTCCAGCAACTCCTCACTGTTGTACACGAGTGCATGATCCAGCGTGCAACGCATCAGCTCGAGGTACTGCGTGGCTGCGCTCGGTTGTACACAGAGGACACGCTCCTTCAGATCCCACATGAGGGTGCCAGCGACCTCACCACTGGGGTACTTGAACAACTCCTGGAGTGTGTGCTGCAGTCGCTGGATTGGGTTGAGGCTGTCGAGCGCTCTGCCTTGCTCCCTGGGCTTGACAACGTCCTGCTTGTTGGCAGAGGATGGCACGTGTGTCATATAGCTCCCCTTGAGCACCCAGCGGTCCTTCTCCTCATCGTGATCCAGCTTCTGGTCCACATACAGCCAGTTAGGGGGCATCAACTGGTCCACCGTCACCCACTGCTGCTCGAGACAACGGACGAACTCCACGCAGACATGTTCCTGGGAAGGTTTGGCTGGCATGTCCTCGGGAAGGTCTTGAAGGATGCGGCAAAGACGCGCAACATGGTGCCGGTCCAGGTACAGTCTCTGATCCGCCCAGTTGTGGTCAAGACGGACATCCAGAGACGGACGACCCCCAGCCACCTGGCCCTCAGTGACCCACCTCGCGCGTCCACCCACCCAGGGGTTCGGTTCTGCGTAAAGTTGTGTAAGCATGCGCTCCGACACTGCCCGTGCGGCGGGCGCCAGTAACGCCAGGTCGCTCCTTCGACCTCCTTCAAGAGAACATGTGTGACTGCGACACCTCTCCTCGATCTCCGCGCGTGTGGCGACTCGGGGTCTAGGGAGCTCAGCAGGTGGCCCTGACGAAGACGCTGGTGACCCCACTGGTGAATCGTAGCCGTCATAGATGTGCTCAGACTGAATCCCAGAGGCAGCAAACCTCTCCTCCCTCGTGCTCAGAGGTGGGTGCCCTAGCCATTCGCACTCCGTCCCCTGCCCAAAGATCTCCGACTGCAAACACACCACTGGGTCCACCCTCCTGGGCTGGTGAGGACGCCTGGGTGTTGTCATGTCAACCAACGGAAGAACCACCTGAGCATCCATGCCCAAAATCGTCGGCGCATGCGACACGGCCACGCAACTTCCAAGCTTGATGTCGATCATCAGGGAATTCTTCAGTGGCCCGGTGCCTATCAGCAGGTCCCAAGAGTTCTCGGGCTCGAAGGTCACGAAGGCGTATAGCCGGTGAAGCGTCATGTGCGGCGTGCCCGCAGCCAGTATGACGTCCACGTAGCAGTAATGCGTGAACTTCGTGGGGCTGTTGTCACACCTGGTGACCTTGGCGCCGGTGCTGGCCTCATAAACCGTGAGGCCCAGCCGCCTTACGACAGCGATGGAGATGATGTTGCAGTTGGCGCCGGTGTCCATGAGGATCGCCCGGTATAGCATAAGCTCACCACCAGATGACACCAACGCCAGTCCCTCATACAGGGTGGCATTCCGCAACTTGCAGATGGGCTGCACCTGAGTCATCAGTAACACCTGCTCGTCGGTCAGGTGCTGCTTCATCTTTGCCCTCAGTGCGTCGTAGGCGAAGGTCTTGATGGTGCCAGCTCGTACATGTCCATGGTCGCTGAAGTCAACCACCCCCAGGTCGTCCACGCAGGCAGCGGCTGCACATCGAGCGGCGGCGCTGTCGACCACACCGTTGGGCATCTCGTCCAATGGCACCTCCTTGATCGCGCGGTGTTCTGCACCATCTGCCTCTCCTCTTACCCCTTGCGTCACTGTGGCGTGCGTGTCCTCCAGCTCATGCTCGTTGACCTCGGTGGGTTGCTCGGTTGCATCATTCGGACCGTTGCCCATGAGCTCCTCCAGCGCCAAGAGGTTCTCGATGTCCTTCGGGAGGTCGATGGCGTGCTGGGATATCAGGATGGCCGCAATCTGCGAGCAAGCGCGCACGGAGCTGCGAAGATTGGATGCCAACAGGTGGAATTTCCTGCTGAGTACGTTGGGAGGAACGGCTCTGGGCACCTGAGCGGCCCTGTCGAACTCCTCCGGCGTCTTGACCTGGAAGCTCTGCATCTTCTGAGTGCTGCCCAAGGCGACAGCGGCGCTGGCCTGGAGACTCGGTGCGTGACCGATGCCAACACCATGACTATCTTCCAGCCCATCCCCAGCAGGGCAGTCCTGCTCATCCTCCTCGTATTCAGCCTGTTGGTTGAAGTGGGAGTCGTACTCAGTCTCCGCATCACTGACCTCTGACCGGGCCTGTGCATCGGCGCCCTTGTCACCCTTTGGAGGTGCCCCTGTCTGGAGACCTGTCAATTCTGCAGCGAGTTTCTCTTTAACCTCGGCACTGGCCGCCACTTGCTGCGACTGCTTCTGCTGCGGCTGCTTCTGCTTGGCCTCTGGGAGCTTAATAAGCCACTCCTTGGTGGTGATCCCCATCTTGTGGTTCTCGAAGCGGTGCGCGATGTTGTAAGCACGCATCTGGGCATTCTTGACCTCATCCGGCCACTTGGAGTTCTGCCTGTCCTTGTGGAAGTTTGGCGGCACCCGGGCCTCACGACACCCCGTGTAGCAGCGCTCTGGAGAGTGGGGCAGGCGCGTGAAGCACCAATCACACTGGAACTTCTTTGAAGCATCAGGTGGTGGCACCTTGCTGTAAGTAGGCTTCTGACGCTCAGCATTGTTCATCACTTCCCTCGAAGGCTTCTTGGCGTCGTCGCCACCATGCTGTGCTTGCTCCTTCTTCTTGGGGTCCCTGCGTCTGTCCCCAGTCTTGGAGGCAGAACCCGAGCGCCTCATGGCTGACACTAGTGCAGCCAGGTCAAGCCCCAGCTGCCTGGCCTCGTAGCAGGAGTACACGCAGTTGAGCCTGCGAACCAGCTCCTGCTGCAGTGTGAGAGCCCAAGCCTCCGCATCGTTCTTCAGCTTGTCCTGCACCTCCACGATTACCTCCAGGTCCTCCCACGTGACCTTGTTGGGGGCAGGATGGCTGACACGTAGCTGCTCGGACACGCGATCTCGGTATTCTTTGATGCGCAGGCCCTTGATGCACTCCTCGATGTCCTGCCTGACGACGGGGTCCTCCACCCTCTTGCCGGTGTTGAGCGCTGCCTCCCTGCGACGACAGCTCTTCACGTAAGCGAGGCCGTCCTGCTCGGTGGTCTGCGGCTTGGCTATCAAGAGATCCTCCTTCTCTTTGGTGCCCTTCATCAGGAATTTAGCTTCGAGCTCTGCAATGAAAGCCCTCAAGGCCCAAAAGTAGTGAGAATCTTCAGTGCCATCTGGCCCCGTGAGACCCTTAGTGGAGGTTCCCTCGCCTGCCCACTCATCAGACTCCTCGCCATCAGCATCACCTTCCTCGAACACCTTACAAACTGCCCAGGTTGATCCTGGCGCCAGCTCATGAAAAGGAGGCTGCGCGCAGCGCACTGATCCCTGGAAGGCGTCTCTCATGGTGAGATCCTTCAGGACATGACAAGCGTGTGAGGCCATGACGCCATCCTTCAGGTAGGCAGCGCACCACCAGTCATAGGCGACTGAGGTTGAATGATCGTCCCCTGCTAGAAACGAGGGCAGGCTATCCCACAACGATCTGAGGTCTGGCTTGGAGTCAGCGAAAGCCTTCTTCTGCTGCTGACTGAGCGCGTGGAAAGACGCTGACTTCATGTGCCTCCTACGCTTCTTGGCCTCAAAAGCCCGCTGTACTTTCGCTACCATGTCAACGAAACGCCTGATGAAGAGCGCTCTATCCTCATTCTTGCCACCAGTGTACTGGAGCTTGACATCTTCCTTGTCAAGTGCGTGACTATCCCTGTCATAGTAATCCATCTCGTCTACGTCGTCAAGCGCAAAGAGGAACTGATTTGCAGGCGCTGAGGCTGCTACTGCTGCTGCAAGTGCTGTCGCTGCGAGCGCTGTTGCTGCTGGTGATGCCGGTGCGGAGGGAGTGGTTTCTGAGCCCGACCCCTCTGCGCTCATATATCCCGTGTCAAGGTCCTGACTGACCCGCTCTCGCGCCAGTCGTCGTGCCTCACGTTCTCTGGACTGGGCAGAGGCAGCGCTTGGCTCTGCCTCACCCTCCGTGGTAAAGTACTGTGTTAATGCTCAGCTAATGGGACCAAGGAAGAGTCCCCTCTCTCAGCGCAAAGCTCGTTCACCAGTAGACTGGAGGCTTGATTCAGACTGGCTTAGGCCAGTGCACTGAGTGCCCTGGATTCACCTCGCTGAACAAGCGGAAGAACGAAACGCGTGCGGCCAGCGAACGCCTAAAGGTCCAGCACTGTGCTTCAGCGCTCTGAATCCGCAGCAGATGCAGAATATTCGTGCGAGGAGGACTTAAAGCTGGGCCAGTGTGCTGAGCACTTCTGGATTAGCTGGGCCAGAGTTCATCAGGAGCACAGTGAAAATGAGGGCAACTCCACGGCACCAAGAATAGCACTGATACGCAGCGGTGTGAGCTAGGCCAGTGTGCTGAGCACCCCTGGATTCACAACACCACTGCTAATCAAGGGCACCATAGCTGGCATGGAAGCTCACTCCCCAGTCCAGTAAGCAAGTACAAGGTCGCTGGCAGAGTTGGGAGCTAAGCCAGTGTGCTGAGCACCCCTGGATTCGCAGCACCACTGCTAATTCAGAAGGTGACCGGTGATATGAGGGCCTCACCGGCTGACCAATACCGTAGAAAAGATAGAAGAATTCTCCCACACATTATGATAAAGCACTAGAAGGTCACTCCAGTAGTAAGCAGCACTCCAAGCTGGTCAGGTAATTAACTCTGAATCCACCAGATAACCGTATCACACCAGTGAATATCGCTTAAAAAGACCACTCAGTTGTCGCCTTCAGGGCTGATGTCGCTGTCAGTCCTCTGGCAAGCTCTTCCCTACTTCAGGCTTAGGCCAGTACACCAGGGGTGTCCCTGGATTAACCGTCAGACAGGGTGGAGCTGCCCAAGAAACCGTAAGTTGCAGTTCCAGACATAGAGCAGTGACTCACTGCTGATCCGCTTCTTTGCTGGTAAGTAAAAGCAGATGCCGCCGCTAATTAGCTCCTAGGCCAAGCACACCTGCCTTTCAGCTAGGCCAGTACACCAGGGGTGTCCCTGGATTCACTTCAGACAAGGTGGCCAGCTGGAGAACCCACTGGAAGGTAGCTCATCAAGGTGCACATTAACTGCTGATCCACTCTTAGCCGGTAAGTCCAGGCAGATGCCGCTGCTGATTAGCTTCCAGGTGACACACACTTGCTTTTCAGTTAAGCCAGTGCACCAGGGGTGCCCCTGGATTCACTTCAAACAAGGTGGCCAGCTGAAGGAACCACTGAGAGGTGCTCATCCAGGTGTACATTCACTGCTGATTGACTCTGTCGCCGCCGCCGCCCAAGCTCATGCCGTGCTGATTAGCTCAAAAACTGAAGAACACCTGTCAGCAGTTAGGCCAGTGCACCAGGGGTGCCCCTGGATTCACTGCAGAACAAGGTGCTGAGCATATCACCGGGTAGAAGGAGGCCGCTCATGACTAGTGAATTCAAAGCTGATCCGTTGCCGCCGTCGCTGGTAGCTCTTTCAGTACAAGTACCACCAAGTTCAGGGAAGAAGAAGGGTCCGCCAGTGCACCGTGGGTGCCCCTGGAGTCGCCTGACTTCCGAATCCGCTCTTGCAAACTGCTGCTGACTTCTCGCCAAAGGGCCTTTACTTCTGGATTAACACTGAAATAAAAAGCCGCTCCGCGCAGGACATTATTGTTTTGAAAAAGTATGAAAACAGCAGTAAAATATATCCGTCAAAATTGATATTATAACCACAAAATACGAATTATTGTGTGCAAAAGCTGTGAGCAGAACTGTCTTAGCACTCTAGCACTGGCACGCGAACAGCCACCTAGTACTTGCGAAGCAAAACAATAATGAGTCCACTAGCCTGACCTCCGGTCAGAGTCTACTTATATCTCAATGCTCTGTCACATTTCCCAAAACTGTAACGGGTTCTAGCCCTTAAATCTTCATCTGGCCAATGGAAAGTCATTATTCCATGCCAGCTCTAACAATGTTACCGTTTACCGCATTCTGACTGACACGTCAGCGGCAAAGGAGTCACTGCCATCTTCATCTTATCATTCCCTGGTCATTCGATAGTGACCATATCTTCTCTGACAAGTCTGCATCTCACAGATGGTCATCTTCGCAAAGCCTGTCATGCTGTCACCACTGTCATGCGTGTCACCAGCTGAACAAACCCGGCGCGGTACCATGAGAAGCCGGCGTTTGTTACAGGTCAGCTCTGTGGCTTTGACCCAGGTGTCATGCTCAGGGCCGTAGCCTGCATATCGCACTAAGTAGTACTTGACACCTCTAGTGATCCTATCTGAGAGTATATGTGATATCTCAAACAGTGGTTGCCCTTCTTCGGTGATCATCTGTGGTAGAGGCAAAGGTGCTTGGATCGAGTCGTTATACAGCTCTATTCTGGATACAGGCTGTACCGGATGGATACGGATATCGAGGTTTCCGAAATCTAACTCGTATGCACGCCCATGGCTTAGCACTTTGGATATAGTGAACGGCCTAATATATGGCTGCTTAAAGTGTCTGCCTGCCTCTGTCAAACCAGTCCATTGGATAAACTCGGTCCGTAAAAGAACTTTCTGCCCTACTGCATATTGCCGGGGCATGTGAGTCTTATTGAATCTGGCTTGGCTAATTTCTGCTGCTCGGGAAATGTTGTCTACCGCGTTGGCATGTACAGCCGAGTACTGGTCAAAATGATCTCGAATAGCATTCTGTATTGGAACAGGAGCTTCTGGCGGAATAGTG
This sequence comes from Cymbomonas tetramitiformis, assembly GCA_001247695.2. NCBI lineage: Eukaryota > Viridiplantae > Chlorophyta > Pyramimonadophyceae > Pyramimonadales > Pyramimonadaceae > Cymbomonas > Cymbomonas tetramitiformis. The sequence goes on from LGRX02012512.1 coordinate 12,349, forward strand.
ATTGCCAGGTCATGAGGCGAAAGTGGCTGCGCCATCGAGTCGAGATAGAATGGTGAATAACCAGTAGATGCAGAAACTGTGTTGTTAATTGCAAACTCCACCAGAGGCAACTTGTCCTCCCACGAATTGGCTGAAGTACCATTGCAACAACACCTGTGGATGAAAAAGTATTATCTAATCAGTTTATAAACCAGAGGATGGTGAATATCGAATCAACAAATTGAAAAGTACCTGAGGATATCCTCAATGAAGGCATGGCTCCTCTCATTGGCTGCATTCGACTGTGGATGGTGTGAAGACGTCATTGACAATCTCGTACCAGTAGATTTCCACAGTGTTTGCCAGAATGTAGAGGTGAATCTGGGGTCTCGATCTGAGATGATGTTCCTCGGAAGACCATGGAGCTTGAAGATATGCTGCATACATATCGAAGCAGTATGCTGAGCAGTCCAGGTCATGCTGAAAGGAATGAGATGACAGCGATGAGAGAATTGGCACATTACCACAAATATACTGTCGTGCCCATTAGTGGTGATAGGCAGGTCAGTAATCCAGTCAAGAGATACATCAAGCCATTTTGTCTTAGGCACACAATATCGTATATGTGACTGACCATAAGGTTTGTGTCGCCTCGTTTTCTGGCGTTGACAAACGGGGCACTCCCGAATGTACTGGATGGCTGCCGTCGTCATTCCTGGCCAATAATATCGGCTACGCAGTAGATGAAGCATGCGATTTTTGCCTACATTACCAGAAATAGTGGCTGAGTGGCACTCATGAAGGAGAATGTGGCGAAGCTGTGTGATCTCACCGTCATCTGTAGGGACCTTGGCTGTAGGTGGAATGTACAGCTGTCTGCCATATATGGACTTGCGATAGATCAACCCCTGAATGAGCTCGAAGCTGCTGACTGACTGTGATGAAGTCGATGATGTCAGCTTAGCCAATATAGTTTGTGCAAATGTGTCACGATCATACTGGGATATAATGATGTCGTGAAGCTGATGAGCTGATGAAGAAGATATAAGAGCAATGAATGCAGGATCTGTAGGTGGCATGACTGGAACCTCGGTGATGTCTATGTGTTTCAGACAATCAGTGAGTTCAAAGAGTGTAGAGATACGAGTGAGTGCGTCTGCAACCTTGTTCTTCTCGCCAGAAATGTGCTCTATTCGGAAGTTGTACTCGGAGAGCTCATCCAACCACCTCGCCTGTTTTTGGGCTTAGTGTGGATTTGGACTGGAAATAAACCAGTGGCTGATGATCTGAGCGTACAATAGTCTCAGGAGCTCCCAACAAGATGTGGCGAAAGAATCGGAAGCCCTCCACAATGGCAAATAGCTCGATCTCAGGAATAGGCCAACGTCTCTGTGTATCGGAGAGAGTGACGCTGTGATAGCCACATGGCTTCATACCTTTTCCTTGATCCTGTATGACCAACGTGTGTGCCTGATCCATCGACCTCCATAATAGATGGCAGTTTCTGATCTGGAAGTTGTAGTACTGGAGCATTGCAGATGGCACTTTTGAGGTTATCAAATGCCTGCTGCTGCTCAGATTCCCAGACAAACTCTGCATTATCTTTAAGGAGACGATTGAGCGGCTCGGCAATCTTGGAGAACTTTGGTATGAATCTCCTAAATTGACCGACCATGCCCAAGAATGACCGAAGGGATGACTTGCCATCTTTAGCCATACGGCGTAGAGGCTGCTTTCCAACGGTAGGACCATACGACACTGGAGGCTGTATTGCCATGACTGCTCGGATTCGATCTTCGATGATGGATAGGCCTGCTTCAGAGATGTGATGTCCGATAAAGTCTATAGATCTGACGAACAACTCCACCTTGGAAGGCCTGATGAAGAACTGGTGATCTCTGCAACGCTGGAGGAACTGTCGGACATGACTCACGTGGCTGTCAAAGTCCGGACTGTACACAATTGTCTATTGCCAGATCGGTGGGTTTACCCACCGTAACACGCTGTTACGGTGGGTAAACCAACCCTACGCGTTTGGCGCGTAACGGGGTCGTTATGCGGTTCCGCAAGAAATGTGACATTATAGTGACCAACTAGACACCTAAAACTAATACTAAAAGTACTCGGGGGTCAATAGACTTGGCGGCAGACGCTGTTAAACATGCCTCCTATTGCGCTCAACTTGAGAAAACTTGAGAAAATAATAGGGTGTGAGTTATGCATTCCCGCTGGTGCGTGTGGGCGGGAATGGACTGTCCAAGAGTTTGGCGGGCAATGTCCCAACCCCCTTGACTATATATTGAAGGCTCGAGTGACCACATGTGACCCGGACAAAGCACCTGCTGGCAAGCGATTCGAAGTGACGTTCGAATATGCCGGAGACAAACACGCGAAGTCCCTCGTCTTCATCACCGCGTATTTGCACTTGGGTGAATACATGACAATGCACATGCTTAAACACAATGGAATGCCTTGTTGACATGAAAAACGTTTGGTATACTGATATATTTTGATGTACAAACTTTTGCAGCTGCTTGAGCTGTACCCATTGACGTGAACTTATTTCCCCCACGAAACCCTATGAAAATAACGGATTTTAGCCAATTTTGGGGCTTAATGAACCCCGACACCCCCATGGTAACGTAGCATGCCTACGATATGCACATGCCTCCCCAAGTGATGTACATCAAAACTTAACATTGTCAACTATCATATATGAAGTGCCAACCCTAAGATCGCATACTACCGCCTGCCTCCGTACGGCACGGATCTACCAATATTTGTGACACTTGTAAACCCACCGTAAGCAAATTTCCCAACCCACCATAATATTTGGCAACTTAATGCGCCTCTTACATATCGAAAACACCTTAGAATGATGCAAATTATGTTTTCCATGTTCGAAGGGACTCTTAATGAGTGCCATGAAACATAGGTTTGAGACAATATACGCCGTTACATAGACGCTTTGGGTTGTTTAAAATCGTCATTACGGTGGGTTAACCCACCGTACCCATTTGGCAATAGACACAATAGTATCATCCATGAAAATGACAAGGAACCGATCGATGAAGTCGAAGAATGCCCGATTTCCTACACGTAGAGCTGTTGCAGGAGCATTGGTCAATCCGAAAGGCATAACTGTCCACTCATAGGAACCGTATCTGGTGCGAATAGCTGTTTTGTAAATGTCATCTGGATGTATAGGAATCTGATGGAAAAACTGATTGAAGTCAAATCTGCTAAACCATCGTGCACCTTTTAGCTGTTCAAGAAGGGTATCGTGAGGTGGCAATGGATACGTGTCCTTAATTGTGATGTTATTAAGGGCTCGATAATCACAGCACATCCTCCACTTCCCACCTGGCTTAGGAGCGAAAATGATAGGACATCCATATGGAGATGATGACGGACGAAGGATACCCAATTCGACATATTTGATGATCTGTCGTTTGAGCTCTTCCATCATGGGCACTGGTATGGTACGAACTGGCTGCGATGGCGGCTTGTGCCCAGGTTCAATGTTGATTCGATGATAACCACCTTCAAACCGTTCTGGCCTATGACCAGCTGGAAGATCCTCCTGGAATATGTCTGAAAAGTCTTCCCTCATTTGATCACGTGCTGCTGTGACCTCTGGGTCTTCCATAGTGGTGTCTGAGTCTGCTGCTGCGAAGACCAGTTCACCATCGACCTCTGAGAGAAAGAAGAGATAGGCTACGGCTTCTTCAGCCGAACCACTGGATCGAATACGACGAAGGTGCTTTCTCATGGTGGTGGCACTGACCAATTCCATTTCAGGAAGGCCATCTGAGCCTGGAGTCTGTTCAACTCTGGATAGTACTGTGCGAACACTGGAGCCTGATGAGTGCTTCCTAGTGATCGTCAGAGTTTTGGACTGGAAGTCAATGTGTGGATTTCTCCTCTCCAACCAATCTTGGTGTTTATTATGATTCATTGATGGATTTTATGCTGCTCTTTTCATTATTTTTCATGTGAGAAATTTGGGCTTGCATATGAGAGCCTTGCATGTTATTTCGGAATATCGGAATTTCAAGAAATTTGTAGCTCTACGATCACTTGTTATGCTGGAGTATGCCCTAATATATTACGAACCTGTATGTTGAGACCGTGCCAGACAGATATACATATATGTGCGTGAGTACCATGTGGGACTATTATTATTTGTCCCATCATATGCACGCGTTTGCGACAATACAGCGCGGATTCACACGCGAAGAAGGCAGCACAGGCAGGTTAGTAAATTTACACCAAATAGCTGTAATGTAGTCTTAAATTTACGGTGAGTCAGGGCAGTTTAGCACTTGGATGTTTTTGAGAGGTCCAGTGGGATATGATGCACTCAGGGTACGAAGCGATATATATTGCCTAAGCTTGCGGAGTTCAGGGCTACAGGGCGATTCGTGTGCTTATTGTCTCTTTGTATTCCAGCGCTGAGGGACTGTTGATGTCAAGGATTGCAGGTGGTGAACGGCGTTTGAGATGACCATGTTTGCGGGCTGGCTGGCTCCAGTGCGGTCTGTCTACCCGGCGTTTGTCTGCCGGCGTCTGGATCGTTGCAGGTCGATGGTCGATGCTGGTATGGCAAGCGTCGTTGGTGCTGACGTGGCTGAATCGTTGTTGTAGTTGCTGAACCGTCTCGAGGTGACGATTGCGCTGCAGAGCGTGCGATGCGACTGTGACTGACGTGTCGGTTGCTGTGACTTACTATTTGGCATCAACGGTGACAGGTTGCGACCGGGCGCGCTGCTGCTGCTGATGTTGGCCGGCGCGATGGCGCAATCGTTGATTGCCAGAGCGACGACTGCTGTATGATACACTAGGAAGCGTGATAGCTGAAGATAAAGAGCTTTGTCAAGAAAGAAAATTAGTCTGAACATGGTTTGTAATGCAGTAATTCCAGTTTGGGTCATGTCGCTCGTACAGTCGTACAGAGTGACGTAATATGGCGTGATAGGGTGATTGCGTAATGCTGAGCGTGCTGTCGCGGGGCTGGTGATAGGTTGCGACGTGCAGCGAGTTAACTGATTAAGAAATGCTGTAAGTGCGAAGGTATTAGTATGAATTGTATTGTTTATATCCGTGAGGTCGGATTTGGGTCTTGAGGCTATCGGCTGCCAGCGTGGCGAAGGTATCTGCGAGAGAGGGGAAGGCATGCGCCAGCTTGTGCTGGCGCGAGCGTAACTGATGGTAAAATATGGTCCGCGCTGGTGCGAGAGGGTGCGTTGCGTACGACGGTTGGTGAAAGGTCGTGAAGTGTTGTACAGTAGTGTAACTAAGTGTGAAAGTTTGTGGTTGATGCGCGCTGATTCTGAGGGGACTTGTGTATATTGGGTAGTGAAATATGGGCTGAGCTGGCGTGAGTTGTCGCGTTGCGTACGACGGTCGGAGAAATGTCACGAGTTGTTGTAGTGTAACTGAATGTGAGAGGTCGTGTCTGATGGGGGATGATTCTGTTGTAACTTAGCGTGAAAGCTTGTGGGGTTTTTGGGTTTATTGCGGAAGGGATACAGCAGAGCGGGAGATGGTTGGGTGCAGGGGTATAGGGGGAGGTCCCTAGGGACCCCCTGTTCGGGGTTTAGGGTTGTGACACACAAATGTCTCGAAACATGTGAGTTTTTTTGCGGTGGCGGTGTCTTGTGCTTTGCAATCGTCAAGAACCGCGAGATTCTTTCATATTTCATCTTAATTATTTTTTCTTTCACGTTCTTCTCATACTCTTCTTTGTTGGTGAAGAATGTGGAGCTTTGTCTGCTCTTCATGTCAGCATGTCTTCATGTCAGCATCTGCAACAAATCGCAGCTTGATTACATCTGGCATGGGAAACTCGAACTCAACGAAGTCGAACACCATATTCATTTTCTTGCTTGTGATTTTTACGGCGAATCCTGGGTGGAGATAACCTTGTTCGTCAATCAGGTATGTGCGCAACGTTCGATGAATGAGACCTGCATCCTGGTGATTTGGAGAATGCGCCATTCTCGAAGCGTATATAGGAATCCCATTATCAGAACCCATACATTTGCTGAAGTTCATGATGATTTCACTTGGATTGCCTGCAAATGAAATCCTCCGCTCGTGTTTTGTTCGCGATGTCTGTTTTTTCAACCGCAGCCAGTTTATGCACGGCCTTAATTTCAGAATTATCCACATCCAGGCGCCGCTGCAAATCAGCAACCCCTGTTGCGCAGCCTCGGCATGGCCATGAATGTTATCAAAGCTGGTAGTGTGTGATGATATCGCACCATTTGGTAGCGCATCGGGTGCGTGCTTATACACGCACCGCACATAGGTGCACTTCCCACCGTTTGATGATTTGAATGTGCACATAGGCATCTCTGATGCATGTATCTCATGTGCGCGCTCCTCGCCCGCCAAACCCTTACAACCGTTTGTAGGTGTATTCGGGTCCGCATACGGACATCGTTGCAGCGCATATTCCAGTAGGTGCTTGAACTGCGCATATTACTATAAGCGCTTCTTGCACAGCGGGTCGGCAATCAATGTCGGTTGCAAATGATACTGAAAACATACCGTCTGCCCCTCGTGGGCACCTGTGCATGTACAGTTCAAACTCCGAGAAGCAATCACATGCCGTTGTTGACATATGGCAATCCATTGTTGACGTATGTTACATGTTTCAGGTGTTTTTCCATGGTCTTTGGAATGTCCGCTGCCACCAACGTTAGTTGTAGGGACTCCAGCTATCGCCGCTGCCTTCCTCACAAACGTTAGTCTATCATGTTGATTCTTCCCATTCTCTTGAGAACGCTTACAGTAATCACCCACCTATAAGAAAACCGTAAATTCCAGGTCAGCCAGCTTTTCTCATCAACTTGGGTACCCCCCCCCTGGCCAGCGCCAGCGTCCTATGGAATCTGCTAAGAATAGTGACCGCGATCTTTTAAGCCAGCCAGCATATTCCATAGCCATCCACGTGCCATCCGTACATAGCCAGCCACATTTCTTAAAATTTTTAAAACCTAGAAAATGGACCCTGAAAGTCGTGCACAGTTGAAAGAATTAAAGCAGGACTTAGCCTTTCTGGGTGAATGTATAATGTTGTAGTGTCGTATGAACCTAAGCATCATATTGCACTGTGCCTTGATTTTTGCAGAGTTTTATTAAAAAATCTGATAAAAATAGCATTTGCCTACACCATTTTGGTAAAATTTCCAGCCTAGATTTCTTAATATATATGAAGTGTATGAAATGCCCCTTAAGATAGGCAGCCAACACCATATTTCTTATTTCAGGGTGATTCCATAACAAAAAAAGTCCAGCCAGCTTTTCTCATCAACTTGGGTACCCCCCACCCCCCCGAAAGGCTGGCTGGTTCCTTAGCATAGGAGTTCCTTATAACTGAGTGATTACTGTATTATTGTGAGCCTCGGACTTAGTCATGGTGACCACCCTGTAATTCTACACGACAACCCCAAACGCTGCTTCATATAGGGCAGTTATCATTGCCATGTACACAGTGAGCTTGGGGATGGGACCATATCGGTTCCCGCCCTCGATACGTTGTACAAACTTCCATACTAGGATATACATTCGATCGGGTGAAAAGCCGTTTGCCTGTACACAATCTATATATATATATATATGCAGAATATATATGTAATTCACTATATATGTATTCAATATATATGTAATATATATATGTAATTCACCAACATTTCGCAGGATTCCTGCAAAGTGCGTGTTAATTCTATATATGCGTATAACTTCCCCCCAAAACACATCGTATGTTTGGCGTTCACAAAAGTTCGAGAACACGTGAGTGGACTTATCGACTTTAAAAGGGAATTCGTCCCGTTTGTCATGTAACGTGATGGGTACATCACGAGAAGCCACCGGGACATGTATATACATGTCCAAAAAATGTGCATGGGTGACCACACATGGGTCATGCCTCATTTGCAATGTGCATACATATTTATGCAATGAGCTTGCATTAAAACCCTATAATTGCATTTGGCTCCGTCTCGATTGGGGTTTTATCACCTGGCTCCGTCTCGACCGAGTTTCGCGGAATCCGGCATCGAAGCGAATCCGTCTCGATAGGGTCATATGCAACTAAGTTGGCTACTATCCACATCTATGGTCCTATGACAAGGACCACGCCGTAATGCGCTTTATGATCATCGGGCCACGATCTAGTGGGTGCACGCGAGTACGTTTTTCATGCTATTTGGGTCACAGATGAATGATCTATATTGTGAGTTTGCCCCGAAGCTTAGACGTATATCACTTTTAGAGCGTGCGGTTGCGGAGGGTAATTTACTTTTCGGGAAATTTTCGGTGTTCCTGCAAGGACCACCGAAATTCGTCGATTTGACCCCTTCGTCAAAGGTTATATGAAAATCTGGAGACCTGTGATGTCACGTTCGTGACGGTTGCTCTTTCGCTGATGTCAAGTCAAAAATCATATGGGATCATCTTGAGCGTCAAAACACTGGATAAAGTAGCCTGGGTATGAAAACACTGATAATTTGAATGTGGCGTTGCTAAACGTCGACATTTTTTAGCCAAGTCGATCCCAAACTTCTGGGCGAAACTGCCTCCTCCACGAGGATCGAACCTGCGCACACCGCTCTCTGGTGCGATTGCTCTACCTGAGCAACCGTTGCAAATTCTGTCCTGCATAATATCCAAGATCTACCTGCATAGCTAGACAACTGCAAACCGCAATTCGACTACCGGTATGACGACTCGGCCAAGTGACAGGCCTGTCATCTGCGACCTCTAAGGCCCGTGATACACCGAAACTTGGGAAAGCAAATGTGTTGATCGCGGCAATACCATTGGCTAGGTCATCTGGCGGGTATTTTTCCTGTCACGCGATGTCATTATTCAATGTCAAAAAGCAAATTTCGAGGCCCCAAATGTTGCACGACATTTGCACCGAAGTTCGCTCGAGACGAATTCTGGTACATCAGTAAAAAAGTCGGGAACGGTTCAGAGAGACCACCGGTTACAGTTTCACTTTTACATGGACAATTCCACGTTGTTGTGATTACGTTCATCTGTCCCACGTCGACTGACGCACATTTGTGTCGTTTGTCACGTTCGATCGGGCGAATGCTGATTTTTATCAGATCGCGCGCACTGTCTTTCATAGATTTAATAAGTCGTCCGCAAATGTTTGCTGGGTCATACGGACTCTATTTGCCCCGGCGATGTCATCATTTGCTTGTGCCACAAATCCGGTGTGTCATGGGCCTAACCTGTCGCTCGCCCGTCGAGCGACTTCATGTGAGCCATTTGAATTCGCTTGACTTTTAAACATCAGATTCACCAACGGATACACTTTCCTAACAGATTTTTCATTGTCTAGCTAGACAGTTGCCCCCCACGGCCAGCCAGGGGGGTGGCAAGGCGATTGGTCGACCAAAGAATTGATATATGTGGGTATATGTTCTGATCGAACGCACAGTTGTATCCAATGCACCTTCTGAAAAGCGCACCCTACAAATAGTCAAGGAATCTGTGCAAACGCATAGGCAGTAGAGTACTTAGCGCTAAAGTGGCAGTACAAGAGTTTCAATCCTGCTAGAGACAGCTTCGTACATACCCTAGCATGCATGCAATGTGTGTGTATATATAATATATATAATGGGCTTCATAGGAGTAGGTCGCATTTGCATTCTGTTGTTGCTTGAAAAGGATATTGGCTATTTACTACGCTGCCGTCCAATCAGTGTCGCGGCTACTAGAAACTCTCTGACCATCTCAAGCTTCCAAGGATTTATAGCAAATGTTCTAGGAGTCCCCCCCCCGCAGTTGCTTTCTGCCCCCGGGGGGGTTAGCCACCAACCCCCCTAGAACTTGCACTTGGGCACATGGCGGGGTAGGCGGGAGCGCCACATGATACCACCTTCACATGCGCAGGGCGGGCAAGAGCAGCGCCCCTCGATGCCACCATCATCATCATGTGCGTGGGCCAGGCAGGAGTACGATACCACGATACCATACCGTGTATCCTCACTAACAAACTAAGACCGCTCAAATATGGCGATGTCTCATAACCCCGTTGATAGAATCTAAGCAAACTGCTCGGCATTCATGAAACAAGTTTTGTCCATGCAGCCATTCAGCATTACACATAACTTACATCTGTTATCAACATGTATACATCGTCATCTGCTGCACCTCGTTCAAAGCGTCATGTAATGTGTCGACATCTTCCTTAAAGTGCATTCGCTGGATGGCAATAGATGGACCCGCCCGTACGCGGACATCCATTCCCTATGGAGAATATCAAAACCCCAAAAGCTCACTGCACATCTCAAAACATCTGGCCACGCCACCCCACCTGACCACACATCCTGACCAATCACCTGACCACACCACCTGACCACATCATTTAACCACACCACCTAACAAACACCACACCATCTGACCACACAATATGACGAACACCACACCATCTGACCACACAATATGACCACCCCACACCATCTGACCACATAATATGACCGCACCACACCATCGACAACCCCAAACCATCTGACGCAGCGCGACCACACCACACCATCTGAGAACACAATCTGACAACACCAATCCATCGACCACACAATATGACCACACCACACATCTGACCACAAAATCTGACCACCTACACCATCGACCACACAATATGACCACCCCACACCATCTGACCACACCACCTGACCACACAATATAACCACCCCACACCATCTGACCACACAGTATGACCACCCCACAACCATCTGACCACACCACTTGACCACCCCACACCGTCTGACCACACCATATGACCACCCCACACCATCTGACCACACAGTATGACCACCCCACACCATCTAACCACACAGTATGACCACAAATAGACTTATGAAGGTCGATCTGCTATTGTAGAATACAGGTGCATACCAGCTTGTCAATCGACACAATGAGGCAGTCGTCAATGTCGATTCCGTTTTCGATGGAAAGCACGTGCTTCAGCTTCCCTTCGAAGCGCTTGTTTAGCTCCTGGAGCGGACAGGACAAATACCAAGTGCCGCCGAGGTCAGCCAGTCCATCAGCCCAAGCCATTGAGGTAGATCCGATGGCTCTTATAAGGCTCCGGGCATGCTTAGAGCTTTCACAAAGCATATGCGGTATACCTCCAGCAGCGCACCGAATAGATTCAAGGCACCATATGAGTTTGGCAGAAGCTATAATCTGCGGCTGTGGAGTTTGAGCTCCGAGAGGGTTGGGATCAGGGCTGGACGAAGCTTCCAGGGAGCGCACAGTGATGACGATTTCTGGGCTTTGAGCGGTGGTGGTCTTGACAATCGCGTCCGGAGGCGTGGTCAAATACTGCAGCCATCGCCCCAACATTTGCCGGGAAATACCTCAGTACCTTAGGCTCGGCAACACATCTAAGTAAGGACGATCGAACGTGCACAAAGGTTATTTGCTACTTCTAAAAAGAGTAAGGCTCTCGACAGACTGAGCGAGCTGCCGCACCACCACGGAACATTAGGCTCGTGTGATTGATACCATGGCAAAAAAAACAAGCCCGGGGCTATGCAGCTCGCAGGCCGCAGCACTTTCCTCGCCAAAGCCCCGGGCTATGCAGCTCGCAGGCAGTATGCCGAGGAAAGCACACAAGCGCGACTCGCACCTTTTGCACATCTACAAACTGCACTGTTCCAAAGCCACCAACGAAGTATATGTCGCTGATGTAGCCCATACGAAAGAACGTAGCGCTACCCCACTGCAGAAGACAGAGCGGATAATTTAATCTATTAGAGAATAAGAAGGCTAACGTAAAGGGAACAGAGGGCTGTGGCACGCAAAGGTTGCTGATAGCGCACACCTGATGATGCGAGTGGGTGGCTGTGGTACACAAAGGTTCCTTCTACCGCATACCTGATGCGAGTGGGTGGCTCTGGTGTGCTTGCGCTCGAAAATTTCTTTAGCAAGGGCCTGGGCCTCCTCCGGCAGCGGGTAGATGTCCCCCATAATGGTGACGCGTGCATTGGACAGGCCAGACCATCCTGGCATCTGTCACCCGCAATACCCCGGCTGCAACAACACTATACAATAACGGCAGCCAGCAGGGTACAGCAACTTTATCTAGCGGCTTGCGGATCATCACACGAATATAGTCGGAGGAGACATAATCAGCTTCAAGCTTATTTCTCAAGCAAGCAGGTTCTCAAACAACGGGACCGCGTGATAAGAGAACTGAGGTGGGCCGATGATCGCCGCGCAATCTTCAAAAGAGAGGGGCCAGGAAAGCACCTGTACAACCATGGAGCTACGGGGATCGGCCATAATATTACGGGTGTGAATCGCGAGCGGGGAAAAAGAGAATATGGGGCGGCCGGTGGAGTCCTGAGAACGCCGCCTCACAACGCGTCCCACTCCTGAGTGCATTGCAGGGTCGATAACCAGAAGGTCGCAAACTTGCAACCATCACCACTTTGCAACAGTCAAGCTGCTCTGAAGTGGAACTCTCGACGGTGCGGAAGTCTGGGTCTGCTCCTGCTTACAACATAGCTCGTTTTGCGTTTTAGTTGGAGCAAAAGCCTCACAAAATGTGTCAAAGGGCAGGCACTGCACCCTTTGCCCACGCTGTGGTGATGCGGAGCGAAGCACCACATATAGACAGACGGCGCGTCCTTTATCCAGGCCAATATCAAGCAGTCTGGGCAACAATTTGGGTTTAAGTTTCTCAATAAGGAGTATTCGTTTGTATCAGTGTCTCTGTTTTTTAACCTCGCCCTCTCTTCGATTTCCACACTGTTCGGATGAGGCAGAAGTTGTCCGCAGGTGAGCAAACGGGCGCCTCTTTGAAGGCGAATCCAGGACTCACCATGGCAAAGTCCACTAAACTGCCGAATGGATAGCCTGCTCGCCTGTGAGCCCTCACAAGAACACTGTATCAGCCAGAGTTCGTATAGCTGCGGGATGCATCCTAAGAAGCTGGCGGGTTGGAGGTGTCCAGGCTTTCAACCCAAAACTAGGGAATGTGGATGTAGTTGCACACAAATATCTACCAAACAGGAAGTTAGAAAGGCCAAGCGGAATTGGGGCTTCAAAAGCGATGGTTGAGTGAGAGCAAATGCAGCGGACGTGGACAAAGATACACGTGCCATAGGAACTCTGTTCGAGTCGCGGGATCCCAGCAACTGAGAGCGAGCTTCATGACAGTAAAGGCACGCGTGCGCGACCTGTGGTGCATTGAGGACATCGTGGTGGAAAGCTGACAGTACTTGGCCTTCACATACCGACACCATCCAGCCAAACCCCAAGAGTTCATGGAACGAGCGACAGGTATCGTGGAATTAAGTGTCTGGTGAGTGCAATCGGCACCAAAGACTGAACTTGCAAAAGAAGCTACTCAAGGACGGCACCCATTGCCTCCTGTGACGTCAGGCAAGGCGAGCAGTATTGCCTCGCGTCCTAGTTCATATCTTGCCAAGCATCACTTGCAAAGGCACTTGCGCCTGTTATGGCAAAGGACCTCCCTGACTGTATATGTTGAAAGTGCATCGTTGAAGATACGTTGAGGTTATGGGGGGGCTTTCTATGAAGCTTCGTATCTCACCTGCTCAACTAGGTTGCGCACTGCGACACTGGGAGGAGGGAGTTCATGGAATCGCGTCGCTGACTGCCGGTAGTGAAATAGAGCGAGACTTAGGCTCTACGCTGGAATGGTACGGCAGCTCAAAGGACGTCCAAAACTCGATATGGTGCACGCATAGGTCCGTGACATGAAAGGGAAAAAGAATGCGCCAAGAACAAACGCCACCTACCTGCACTCCTCCGGAGATGGGAGTTCGAGAAAGGCCAGTTGAGCTTATATTGAGCTGCGGCACCTGGACAGCGCCCAGCGAACGGTGACTTTCGAAGTGATAGTGCAGCCTTTTGGTAACCGGAGCCACTGCTAGCGCGTATAGACCTATGCGAATACAAAATTCAAGAGCGGAAAATTTTGTAGCGACACCTCAAAATGCAGGCCCAAACACAAGATTGTCTTAACAAACTATTCCTTTCTTTTCCTTGTAGCAGATCCATGTAAGTCTTCTACCTTCATTTCTTTATAAGTGCTCTCGAGAGGGGGTAGCGAGCTATCTTCTTGAACCATTTCAACTGCAATAACAAAAGGCCCATTCCTAAGAAAAAATGGTCGCTGGGTGAGATCGCGCAAACAGTACGAAGATCGGAAAAGAAAGCAGAAAGTCCTCACGGATTACGGGCTGAAAACACGTGAGGGTCAGGAGCTAGCACTGCACGTAGAGCACGGCACGTCATAGGCTTGTACAACGAAGTCAGGCAGTTTCTGATTCAGACTTTGCTTGCGAGCGATGTTTTGGGACAAAACACAGCTGCAGCCGGATTCGTTGCAGCCGGATTCGTTGCGTGTTAATGTGAACTGCTTGGAGCGTGTTTCGCCACTTTCATCTCTTGCATTTGAAAATAGACAGCAGTTGTGACACTACTTCAAAGCATGCGATAAAAACTCACCAAGTGGAGGTTCTCCTTGGTCCATGTCACCCTTTGAATTCTTCTTAGCCGCCGCTGAAACACCTCTCTGACGCAACCGCAACACATTTCCATAAGTCAGGTTCTTAGAAGCTCATTTTCCATACGAGGACTTGAAATCCTGCCTGTGAAAAATATTAGAGAAGTGCAAGTTGCATTTCGTTAAAGCGTTTTGCGAAAAAACATAGTGTATTCGAAGCGAAGCCGAAGAGACAGGCGTAAGAGAGTACACGACATATGACGAACCTTGTTTGCTGATCCCAAAGAAATATCATAAGTTGTCATTTTACGGAGACAAGGTGACGTTGGACGCGGAGTATGGAAACACCGGCTGCCGAGTTTCGTTCGCTCGTGGAGTGCGTGCCTTTTTGGTGCTTCGTGCAGTGTGCCACTTTGCATCTGAGGCTGTCGACAAGCAGGCGCGAAACTGAAAGGCATGTTTGACGCTGAATACTGATGCCTCGCTATCTGAATTGAACTTGCGTGTCCTAAAATGAACTTTGCAGTCGATATTTTTATGCAAGTCTACTAATATTGTTTGGGCTCGTACGCTTTTTCCAGGATATGAGGATATGAGCAACGAGGGGATTTTTTCACAGAAAAGCACATCCGTTCCGAAAGATCAAGTTCAACGTCACGATTCGTTCCATGTACAATTTATGACAATAGTCTATAGTGGCGCGAATTTTGGCAAACACGTGGGGGCCGAAAAACGCGCGATTTGGAGAAAATATAGTTCAGTAGCCAGAAGCAAAATCGATGGGAGAAGTCACACCGAAAGTTGGGGAAGCAAATGTGTTGATCGCGGCAATATCATTGGCTAGGTCATCCGGTGGGTCATGACATCGATGTCATTATAAAATCATTCTATATTATTAAGCCGCGTAAGATGCTCTTTTTCAGCCTCTCGATTCAAAAGATGCCGATATGATGCATCGTGTCGGCTGTCTGGCTCCAAAATTTGGGAGCGTCGGCTGTCGCGACATGTCGCGCTCCACGTTTTCTAATCAGCTACTGTACGGCTCTCAGAGCCCAAAGGCGGGTATCTGTCAAACCCGGCCGGTGCAACTGTGTGTGGATTATAAAAATAAATACGACAAATCCAGAAGTCCAAACCCCACTCGGTCCCACCCCAAAGGGTGCTATCCCGAGACTAAGAGTCATAAGACCCGAAACGACATACGGACATAATCATCAGAAAATATCTGCTCTCTCAGGGCTGAAACCCCCAAAAGCTAAGGCACCCGCGCACAAGCCGTGTCCGATGCTACCTGGCAATAACAGACCAGGTCCCAAGAGAGCCTTCTACCTTAGGCCCCCTAACATGCAGCAAGCACGATGAAGGTCACCCATACCGGGGCCCCCGCCATGGAGGATACTCGTATTGCCTACTGCATGCAGTTACAGGCGGCCTAAGGCAGGAGCAAGTCCATCTGCCGTCTACTGAGCCAACTGCCCCTCTGCGGGCTCCGCCTCCATGCCCCACTGGACACGACCCAACTGCTCCAACGAGGTTCGGCGGGGTGCGGAGGTGGTGTCGTGTCACGGGGAAGCCGATTTCCCCCCCACTGTATGGGGGCCTGCTTCTCCTTGTTTCACCCCTCGCCCTGAGTGCCTGTCATTTTCGTGTCATCTGCCACCCGCTCCGACCGTTCCGCACCGCACTCGATAAAACCGCACCTAAGTATTTATCTTAGGTAGTTTTTAGACCGACCGGATCACCACCTGTGTTTCCTGTGTTTCCTGTGTTTCAGCGATATATATCCCTTGTATATATATCACTCCTTTCATCGATGCATAACATAAAAATACTTAGGGTTTTATGCTTGTCCGGCGTGCATGGACAATCACGGTCGGTGACACTTCGTGCACTCGGTTGAGACCGCACCCGCGCCTGCTCGGCGAAGGGGGAAACACAGGAGACACACCACCACCTTATGGGGGGGGTCAGATCTCTCTCTCCGTGAGTTTCCGGTGCGCCTTACAGTATGACATACTTCGAAGGCGGGCGATCGCTTTGTGGTATCGACATGGGCGCTAGGATTATGCAGACACGCGGCAGGGGGGTTGGGGTTGGACTTGACCCCCTGTATTGCCGGGCTGTGCCAGATGTAGATGCTCCGATCGTCCGATCGTCGCCACGCGATGACGCGAACCGGACTACCGGACTACCGGACCGGAAGATCGGGATGTAGGATCTCATTGTCGCCGTCCGTCGGTGTTTCGCCTTGGCTTGACAGTTGAAACTATCCCGTAGTGAAAGCTTTTTAAAACGTCAAGAGATATTAATTGTGTACCCAAACCGCTTACAACGCTTGACACCATGTATCCAGGCATGCAGCCACAAGCGGTGGTGTATCAAACACAATCGAGCCTGACTTCTACAGCCAATGCCCCTTTTCTGCAGCCTGGATCTGAGCGATTCTTACCCCAGTGGTTTCAATCCGTAGACCAAGATAGAACTGGTCAAATCAGTGTAAAAGAACTTCAGGTGTGGGACACGCTCCTACCCTCTGCCCATTTTCTATGTTTGTGCCCCGAAAACCACTCTAGAAGCCCGCACACGTATGCTATTCCGATACATGCGCACTTGTTTCCACTGCTTTGTGGAATGTGCACAGCGAAAGCAAGTGATAAACCACTTGGTGTGCTTGGTGAGATGCAGCGTACGTTGAACCAAAACGGCCTGAACTACAGCTTGAAATTTTGCGCGTCGCTAATCAGGTGCGGCCTCTTAAGACTAAGCAGTCTCAGGATGCCAACTTGTATTTGGATCGTTTGTGGCTGCGACGATGTCCGCGTTCTGAGACAAACGCTTTTGGGACCTCCACTTTTATCTTGTCAGCTATGTGTAATTCGGAGGTCTCTGAGACATGAGTGTTTTCATATTAGTTAATCTTAAAGTTTCATTACGTCAGCCGAGTCTACTTTTTCTGTTCTGGAATTTCTGAGTTTGTCGGAACCTCGGTTGTGTAAACTGCGACGGGCAGGATGAATGACAAATCAAATAATGGCGTGGCTGACTATCAAGGTTTGCTTCTGCGCTTCGGATTTGCCGCTTTGTCTAAGTTCATGTCATGCTTTTTTCACGTTTCGTTGTTGCTGAGTTTGAAAGGTTTCCCTCGCAGAATTTTGTGAGCTGCACCGGTTCCTCGTTACGGTATGACTAGTTTTCCCAGACGCCTCTTGCCGTCAAATTTTTTGTTCCGCTTAGTTTTTGGATGCGTAGTGTCGCGCCAGGTGGCATAACCTCAAGGAGCGAGGGAGAAACCCTAGTATCGTGTCTGTTTGTGTGTGCGGTGTGTAAGCGAATGGTATCTTGCCACGGCCCTGCTCTGCTCCTGAATGCTTCTCACTCCACTGGTATGATGGTGAGCTGGATTTTGTCGGCGAATGTCTTGCCGTTCAGTGTGTGTGTGTGTGTGCTGTGTGTTTGACTTGTTCTTACCTGGACTTGAGCACCAATATGGAATACTTCCTTGACGGACCTGCAGTGCAAAGCTGGACGAAATTCCTGCTACCCTACATTTTCTTTACCCTGCACTTTCTTTTCCGACTGAGATGTGCGTGCGTGCGTGTGTGTGTGTGGTATCTTGTCACGGCCCCGTCCTGTTCCTGCATGCTTCTCACTTCCACTGGGATGATGGTGGGCTGGCTTTTGCCGGCGGGCCTCATGCCGTTCAGTGTGTCAAGTCTGTGGGCTAGCTTCGGTTGGCGTGACTCATGCTCTCCAGTGTGTGTGTGTGTGTGTGTGTTTTGTCCAAATTGTGGTTGGTCATAAGACCTGATAGATCAACTGTTGATACTGTGGCTGGTACCGTGTTCGCAGGCGCAACAGATGTTCCTTCATGCAGATTCGTAAGTTTCTCTCATTCCGACCGCGCCTTGTTCGTCCTATTCTGGAAAGCTGCACATATCAACAGCCGCGCACGTGCATAGACGTAGTTTCGTTGTTTATCAATGAATCCGGGCACTAGTCTCCATCGCCAGCCATCGCTGTGGCTGGGACCTATTACTTTAGAAATGTTGTTTTTGAATCGATTCCCTAGTGTCTTCCCTTCCTGCCTCTTTTCCCGGTCTGCTTGTTCGAATTGAAGCACGGGTAAATTTCCATGTTTTAGCGAGAAAACGCCCTCCGCTGAGTCTAGACTGCCCGGCCTTCACGCCAAGCGACCTCCTTGAAGACACGCCCCTGTTTCGGATCCTCTGGAACTTCTGTACTAGTCCAGTTTTAGGCATGGTTTGACTTGCAGCTTTTGTCGGTGCATATGACTGGATATGGAAACACTTTGCCGCGAACCTTTCGAGGTGCTGATAATAGTTTGCCACGCAGGGATCGAAGCGGCTACCTGTCGTTGCCACAAGTGCATCATGTGATACACCGCTTGCCCTTTCTCTCCCCAAAACGAGCGTGATATAAGTACTAGCGCTTCCCTGCCTCAAAGTTTTTCACAGCCGCTCAGCAGCAGGCTATTGTTCGCAGTCCTGTTTTGACCCACGATAGTAAAGCAGCTGGTTGCCTGCGGTTATCTCGGTAACCGATCATACTTCCTGCTTCTTTGGTTGAATGAATTTAAAAGGAAGAGAGTGGCAGGCGATAACGAGCGCTGGATTCCAACTTGACGAGACGTCCTTCTATGCAGCTTGCCAGGTCTGTGAATCACAAATAACAACATGAAAAGTCTCGTTGGTGAAGGGAGACTTTAGTTAGAAGAGAGCTGTGAATACCGAGTTAGATAAATCACCCACCTACAGCTTCTAAGCTCACGACAGTTCTGAAGCGCACCACTGAGAGTATATTTCCACTGAGTTGTCGATCTCGCCATCCCCGCAGCACTCTTTTTTCCCTGGTGCATTTGCCTATGCGCTTAGCAAGGTGGCTGACTTCTGGGAGCCTATCCTTGGCAGTCCTTCGATGTGGAGCGATCGGGGAAGTTTACCCTGGACTACTTCATCGCTTTCTACGTGTTTCTTACAAATGCTAGGCAAGTGTTTTTTCCCTCTAGCCTCTTTTGGTTGATCTGTGATGACTTTAGAAATCAACGTGGTGCAAAGAACTGTTTGGAAGTTTTGGGCGCGTGCTGCACGGTATTTGTCTCACATGGTTTGCTCTAATCTAAGATTGGTTTGCTTTTACAACGACAGATCGATTTTCACGGCTTTTGATTCAAATCAATCAGGCAGCATTACTCTCGATTTCAGCAGATTCGTATATGCAACGGCTGGTACTTCATAGATGACCAGACACTCTGAGTAGCTTCTACATGGAATCCCATCGCTTTCTTCGGTCACGTACGATCATGTTTTGGCCTCTCAGAGTCCTGTTTGTCGTCTTTTTGGAACTGTTTCATAGAACTTGAAATAATTTTATTGTAATCCTTTGAACCCGGACTTTTGTGTCCAAATAACTGCATTGCCCCCCTTCATTCCATCTCCAGAAGATGAACATAGATTTGACATACAGTTTGCTCACAGTGAAGCTCTGTGACAAGGATAGTGTTATAACACACGGATTGCAGGTTGTCCCATAAGGATCCCTTTACTTTTCGGGAGTAAGAGGCGGTTGAGCAATGCGTTAAGTTGTGAGAAGGATGCCATAACTAGAGTAGATTTTCAGAGTTCACTAAGAAAACAAAAACACTGTGACATTCATACTCAGAATAAATAGGAATTCGTGGCCCTACAAAACCTTCCAACTTCGACACTTGGGAGAGTTGTTGTCCGATGCTACTTGCCCAGAATCCCTGATAGATGGGTCATTATCCAGTGATTAACATGCGTTCTGAGATGAGTATCAAGTAAAGCATAGGGGCCCTCAAAACCAAGGCTCCCCATCGGATCTAATTTTTGGTATCGATAATTTTCGATATCCGAATAATGGTATCGATAATCGGGACAATCGATAGATAATCGATAGATAATCGATTATGCGTGCATTTATACACGACGTGTGATGTGTTGAATATGCAACATCAAAACGTCCAGAATCGATACTTAGGGGACCCCATCCGATAATCGGTCATTAAAACGATATATCGATAGTATCGGTTATCGGAAATATCGATGGGAAGCCTTGCTCAAAACCCACTGCGTGATGTTAATGGTGGTATTAGAGTTTGGTTTATAATTTAGTCTGAATTAGACACATACACACACATGTGCATAAAAAGTGGGAAGCTTGACTTGACAGAAAAATCGGGGGAAAGGTGTACAGTATGTTCTGCTAGATATATCACAGAGCAAGTGAAATAACTATATATGTCGGAACCTTAAAACAGAGTTTGAGATATCAGAACGGTCGGAAAGAACAGTCGGATTAGATAACTCAAAGTCTGAATATATACCTACTCGTGTCGGGGTTTCGGACTACGAGTGTCGGTCACCCAGACTACAAGAGGAAATGACAGGTGACACGTTTAGTGGTCGCCGTGTCATTTCCAGCATACCACCTCGTGCGGTGACCAGAACTAAGTATGAGAAACACAGAACAAATGCCTACTCAGCTTCGGCACAAACGTCGGCAATAACGGGGGCCTGTACTCATAGGTCAGGGCGGTCCCGAAAGCTACAGCAGGATAACGGTCAGGGATTCCTACTGCGCAATTCTGATAGCTGCCAAATCCCAAAACATAGCCCATCTTGGGGCTCTTCTGCACATCTAGAAACTGCAATTCTGGTGAGTCCTAGGCAGGAGTGGCAAGGGAAACATACTTGACAGTAACTCAGTGCCCGGGAGAGCCGGTGCCACTGCAGAGGTGCAGAAGGGTGAACTGCTGCTCGGCCGCATGTTCATGCATCAAAGAAAATGACGAAGCCGTCGCTGTTGAAGCAGTGATTGAAGAAGTCCACGGGGTCACCGAAAGAGCCAGGGGTACCAGGTATGGTGCCCAGAAGCTGCCCCGGCAATGTCCGGCAGTACACCACCGACCGTGGAGCTCGTCGGTGGAGTGGCATGCCGTGTCACACCCTACGCAGAATCATGCGTGGGAGAAAATGACGGAGTACCCAAACCTCGATTCTCGATTGAAGGTGACGGTGAGGTCAAGGATGGTTCCACGGAACCCTTGTAAAGTCCTGTTACGGCACCACCGACCGGTGGAGCCGCGCATGCGCCCCCACCAGCACCACCGCCGAAACTTGCGGCGGTGAGCGGGGCGGCCGTGGTACAAATGCCGAACATACCATTGAGCTGGTGAGAAGAGATCGGACAAACCCAGGGATAGCTCTGTCACAGCCAGGCCGAAGCGGAGGCTGCGGCGGGGCAACGTCCTCGTCGTCGGTGCTGGTGGCGTAGCC
Organism: Cymbomonas tetramitiformis; assembly: GCA_001247695.2. Classification (NCBI taxonomy): domain Eukaryota; kingdom Viridiplantae; phylum Chlorophyta; class Pyramimonadophyceae; order Pyramimonadales; family Pyramimonadaceae; genus Cymbomonas; species Cymbomonas tetramitiformis. Next base: position 34,150 of record LGRX02012512.1, read on the forward strand.
ATCGCTGTCAGCGGGTTGAGCGGCGGCAGACATCATGTTCATGTGCAGAGGCGGTTCAGGGTCAGGAGCCTCCACCGTGAAGCCCGTCGCGCCAATCAAGTCGGCGAACGTACGCGTGACGGGCAGCGGCATGAAAGGATGGGATGGTGGCGGACCCGTCCACTCGATGTCCTCAGAGTCCGCCACGGATGCTGCGGGCGAATGCCGCTGCGGTGCGGACACCACCGGCAACGGCATGTCGTTGCGGGCGGTGAACGTGTTGATATTCAAGGCGTTGCCGTCGGTGTGTTGAGCCATCTCGGTGCACTCGTCAACGGCGGACACCAAGCACTTGCCGTCGGCCTCACATGAAGAGCAGGCGGAGATGTCAGCCACCGACGACGTCGGGCTTACCGCCCGCCAGAATGCAGAGGGCGTCGGACTCATCGGCGTCGTTGCTGTCGATCGCGGCCTCGTGGAATTTGACGGCGTACACGGCGTTCTCGAAGTCGTCGTGAGAAAATGAGTGCAAAGACGCGGTCCGCATGCCCTGCCGCCCACCGGCGCGGACAGTCGCGGTGCCAGTGTCGGCCGCGGCCGCGCATGCATGTGGGGTTCTCGCAGAAGGGAATCGTCTTGCGGGACCCCTTCGTGGAAACCCACCTTGTTCGAAACGGACTGGGACCAATTTCCACCTTCCTTCAGGGGCTCGGCGGCGAAGCGGAACTGGATCCTGCGGTTGTTCTTCGTCTTCTCGGCCCGTGGCGTGAATCCACGGCTTCCGCCGGCGGCCTTGGTGGTGAGGACGGTCAGCTGCCGCTTCATCTCCAGGACCATGTCCCTCAAGTCCGATAAGGGATCTCCGTCGTCGAGGTGGGAGTGTGACCGGCGTCAGGCGGGTCACGTGCGGGCGAAGCCGGCGAACGGCTTCGCCCGCACGTGGGCGGAGAAACAGTCACGTACCCTTTGTTGCATGGTGAGAAGGTCAGTGGCGTTGATCGTGCTAGCAGTAGTAGACGTGACACCACCGGCTGGTAAAACGCCTGGTCCAAGGCCTTGATGAAGAGGGCCTTGACGTCGCTCCGTTGAGAGCCCCCTCGCTTTCCGCCATAATGTAGAGTGACGAATTATTTTTTAAAGAGCGATAAATTTTGAAATAGACATTTTTTTTTTGGGGGAGGGGTCCGGGAGGAGGGGGGTCGCGAAAATAAAATTATATAGGGAATTAAAACTTTAGGGAGCTCGAAAATTTTATTATTTCTATTATAAAATAACCGCAGTACTACTTCTATTATAAACTGAACCCTTTTCTACTATAAAATAATCGTTATGCACCCTCAAGGTTGTCGTGAAAGCAAAACGTCGCCGATGTCGCGATGTCGTCATTGGTCGTGCTAGGCACGCAGATAAGTTCAGGAGCTAGACTCGTTCCGGTCAGATGACCGGCGTCCTTGGAAGCACGTGGGGGCAGATGCGTCGGTGAGCAGTGCGCTCAGCCGGGTGGGATTAGCTGGATCCGCTACGATAACCGCTGGTTCCGCGGGATCTGATAAGTCACTATCACGACACACAGTCGAACCCTACCGAAACCCTAACATTAAAATACACAAAAGTATGCACACAGCCCCATATGTTGAGGGGGGGCAACAAGAAACTTTGGAAAATGGCTCAGGAGGGCATGGAAGCACGATACACAAAAAGTGGGGGCAAACTGCCGACTTTCGATTAGAAGCGAATCCCCAAAAATGCTCTACGTAAAAACAAAAAAATCGGAAAACGCACTGAAACACTTCAAATTTCTACACAATAACGGGGCATTCGTTGGCTCCCGCGAAGGCGGGGTGGGGGGGTAGGCATTTGGCTCCCGCGAAGGCGGGGCTTTGGGCTTTGGGTCAAAAACCCAAACGTTTTCCGGGCCATTTTCTTTTTTGAAATTCAACACCCTATTAGCCCTGACCCCTTGCAAATAGGTAGCATAATGATTGGGGAATAGATTGGTGCTAAATGAGGAATAGAAATTCTGCCCATTTCTGGGGAATATATTATATGTCACATGCCATCTATCGTTTGTACTATCAACTATGAACTATCACTACTGTAGGTGTCCACCGCTCGTGTCCGCCGCGGAGGTACAAGCGCAAGCGGTTCAGCGTGTGCAATATTTTGCGTCTGGCACACCCCCTTCTTCTAAACAATTTATTGCATGTAGCATGAAGCATAATTTTTTCCACCTTTCGATTCTAAAGCGTTTGTATTCATTAGGAGAATACCTTTCGTTTGAGCTATCGATTGGCCCCATCCGCAACCGCATCAGCTTAGCATTCAGTCGCGACTGCAAGCTAAGTTGGTGCGGTGTGAGATGGTTTCAACCACTTGCGGCTTTGCATAATAGGGGTTTTCGTGAGAATCTTCTCACGAAACTTGGCAGTGATATTGTTCATAGCAATATCAGTGCACCCTCAAGAGCATATGGCAAGCCGTTGAGTATATTAAAGATGGCCGCGTGCTGGCATGATGCCTTTTGGGTTTGAAACCCAAACCCAAACATGCCAAACAGCGAAGGGCTTCCCGTGAGTTCCAGCGCGCGTAACTTTGCAAAATATATTGATAAGATGTATATATTTCACATTTCTGAAGTGCAAGGTTTGCGATAGCTTGTGCGCGAAGTTAACATATTATTTCTTTGACCCAGATTTATGAGTTTGAACATCACGCTAAAATCTGTAACAAAGAAATAGTTACACCATTTTGCGCACAGACTTTCTTGGACCTTGTGCTTCGAATATATCAAAGATAAATATCTTGGCAATAGTTCAACGCAGTTACGTGCGCTAGAACGCACGGGAAGCCGTTTGCTGTTTAGCATGTATTGGGTTTGGAAACATTCGAACCCAAGCCCAATAGATCTGCCAAAGAAATAAATTGATGGTTTTGCCAACAAGTTATCTCAGGCCTTGCGCTTCTGAGAACTGAAAGATATATGTCTTGTAAATATTTGTGCATAGTTTCGCGCGCTATAACGCACGGGAATTACTTTTCAGTTTGGCATGTATTGGGTTTGGGTAAACTCGAACACAAACCCAATAAATCTGCCAAAGAAATAAATTGATGGCTTCGTGCACAAGGCTTTTGAGGCCTTGGGCCTTTGGCAACTAAAAGATATGCATCTTAGTAATACTTTTGCAAAGTTACGTGCGCTGGAACTCGCGGGAAGCCCTTTGCTGTTTGGCATGTTTGGGTTTGGGTTTGCGGTTTACCCAAACCCATGATGTGTAGCACGCGTTTTGCGCATAGCTTACATCAGAGGTTGTGCGTTTGAGGGTGCACCAATATTGCTGTTAGCAATATTGGTGCCAAGTATCGTGCGCTAGAACGCACGAGAACCCCTCCGCTGTTTGAGTTTTTATGCGATGTGCATGAAAGTTATAAGGGCCTGTTTTGGAAAATGTTTTCCTAATCTAATTTACTCGCAAACAGTGTGGGGTATACGTGCAGTGAAGCCTTAATTTAATATTCACGGCCGTGAATTCCGGCCGTGAATTCCAGATTCGGGAGGGCGTAAACGGTACGTTTATGTCATGTGAGAACTGAAGTCGGCTTGGTTGCAAAGACCTGTCTGGTATTTTCTCTAAGTATTTTCAGACGTGTTCCCAAAGTGACCAAAAACCGAACGATCGGCGATCGAACGGTTTTTGGTCACTTTGGGAGTGAGATCGTGAGTTTAGGCTTGGTGACAACACGCGAGACAACACTAAGTATTTTCAGACGTGTTCCCAAAGTGACCAAAAACCGAACGATCGGCGATCGAACGGTTTTTTGTCACTTTGGGAGTGAGATCGTGAGTTTAGGCTTGGTGACAAGCTGACAGCACGCGAGACAACAATAAGTATTACAGTCTGAAAATACTTAGAGAACTAGAACACGTCTGAAAATACTTACTGTCTGATTTGTTAAATATGCAAGTTTAACTAAAGGCGGAAGGCTTTCTCTCCGGGAGTGTGCCCCTGTCCAGCGAAATAAAGATCTCCCTAAGATTTTATACTAATCTGAGTAATCTTTTGCTTCAAAATATTATCACATATTCCTACTTAGTATGTGGGTACCCGTTTCGCAAAGAATGAAAACCCATAGCGCAACTATTGCGGGTTTCAAATTCCTTAAATTCCACCCGCTTCCGCCAAATGAACGCGTCAGCCCACAACGAGATGTGTGGCTGACCGTTCAGCCTGTGCAATTTGTTTAGGGAAATCAACGCATGCGAAATACTATTTTTGCTAACGCTTCCCTCATTCGTTGCCCAGGCTCTCTCGCAAACGAGCGCGCGAATGAGGGAAGAAACGCCTAGCGGAAACGTGGACGCGGTTGACATCCGCGTTTCCGCTAGAGGTGAAATTGCACTGCCAAACGGTCAATATGTGTTTATTATGCTTATATGATATGCGTGATATGATCATGTCGTGCAGGATGCGTCCCTGTTGGGCGTGAGTCGAGTTGGCTGGCTCAAATCACGCCCATTACCCCCCCAAGAACCGTCCAGCATCCTAGATTCCGAACGGTTCTTGCTTCCAACCCTTTCTAATTTAAGCAGAATTGCTTGCACACTCGGTATCGTGGTCAGGAACTTCGTAGAATTACGTATCTGGTTCAATGAAAGCCACGTACCTGGTTCACTGAAAGCCCCGTATCCGGTTCAACGAAAGCCACGTATCTGGTTCAACGAAAGCCCAGTATCTGATAGTTCAATGAAAGCCCCGTATCTGGTTCAATGAAAGCCCCAAAATCTCGCTTGCGCAAAAAAAGTTGTTCCTAACACTTATTACGTAGGATGTATATGGAAAGTTATGTTGTGTTAATGCCCTGTGTGATAAATGTGATAAATACCCCGGTTTTGACCGTAGCTTAGGAGATGTGGAAGCGTGGTACGTTTTTTTCTACTCTGAAGAAGCGAAAGATTTGATATCGAAAAAAGCGCAAGAGTTTCACACACAACTGTACAAGGGAGTGGAAAGCAAGGGCAACGCACCTTTCATTTTTTATGGAGAATCTTTTACCGTGTCCTCTTTCTTGAATAGAGGACAATAAAAGGCATACCATCAGTGTGTTCAATAGTACAACGACACCCGCCGGTGTCGCAAGAAAGGCACACCCTGCTGTACTTTTTCGGAGGCTTCCTCATGTTTGCGATGACCAAGTCAACAGGTGGGGTGGGGGGGAAATAATACAAACGGTGATACTAGACGCATGTGCGTGTCACATATAATAATCTATTCCCCTGCCAGAATTGGACAGAATTTCTATTCCCCGATTAGCACCAATCTATTCCTCGGAAACCATTTTTCCTTGCAAATATTGCTCAACTGTGGATACCTTCCACTTTTTAACAATGGTACCATACACACAGAAAGCTGCACAAAGATTATCTGATACAGGGGTGCTAAAAGGCTCGGCTATTCCCATCATACTACAGAACTTCTCAAAAGCTGATCTGCCAGTACGGTGCCCGCTTGCCGTCCCCTCCTTCACATACATCTCTTGGACTCAGCGCACCATCTCCCACATCCCCTACCATTTTAGAAAACGTTAGTATGTGCACTAACGGTGTGTTAGCGTGCCTTAACGGCATACTAACGCCGCGTACTTTTAGGAAGCGTACTAACAGCATACTAACGCGATGCGTGAGTACACAATGTGAGTTAGTATGATAGAATGTGGGAGTTGGTGGACTCGTGGTGTGGTGCATAGTGGGTCATGGATGGGGTCCAGATTCACTTCAATGATGTTCTAAGGTGATTGGATGGTGAAATGGGCACTGGTTAAGGAAGTATGACCCGATTTGAAGAAGCTGATATTGGGGCTAAATTGCTTTGGGAATGTGCTACGTTAGCATGTCGTTAGCACGTTGTTAGTACACTATGACAATTACACGTTAGTATGTTAACGGCATACTAACTCCCAGTCTCCTTAAGTGTGGGAGTTGGTGGACTCGTGGTGTGGTGCGTAGTGGGTCATGGATGGGGTCCAAATGCACTTCAAAGATGTTCGAAGGTGATTGGATGGCGAACTGGGCACTGGTTAAGGAAGTATGACGCTGTTTGAAGAAGCTGATATTGGGGCTAAATTGCTTTGGGAATGTGCTACGTTAGCATGTCGTTAGTATGCTCGTTAGTACACTATGACAATTACACGTTAGTATGTTAACGGTATACTAACTCCCAGTCTCCTTAAGTGTGGGAGTGGGTGGACTCGTGGCGTGGTGCGCAGTGGATCATGGATGGGGTCCAAATGCACTTCAATGATGTTCGAAGGTGATTGGATGGCGAAATGGACATTAGTTAAGGGGGTATGCCGCTGTTTAAAGAAGCTGATATTGGGGCTAAATTGCTTTGGGAATGTGCTACGTTAGCATGTCGTTAGTATGCTCGTTAGTACACTATGACAATTACACGTTAGTATGTTAACGGTATACTAACTCCCAGTCTCCTTAAGTGTGGGAGTGGGTGGACTCGTGGCGTGGTGCGCAGTGGATCATGGATGGGGTCCAAATGCACTTCAAAGATGTTCGAAGGTGATTGGATGGCGAACTGGACATTAGTTAAGGGGGTATGCCGCTGTTTAAAGAAGCTGATGTTGGGGCTAAATTGCTTTGGGAATGTGCTACGTTAGCATGTCGTTAGTATGCTCGTTAGTACATTATGACAATTACACGTTACAGTAGTATGTTAACGGTATACTAACTCCCAGTCTCCTTAAGTGTGGGAGTGGGTGGACTCGTGGCGTGGTGCGCAGTGGATCATGGATGGGGTCCAAATGCACTTCAATGATGTTCTAAGGTGATTGGATGGCGAACTGGACATTAGTTAAGGGGGTATGCCGCTGTTTAAAGAAGCTGATATTGGGGCTAAATTGCTTTGGGAATGTGCTACGTTAGCATGTCGTTAGTATGCTCGTTAGTACACTATAATAATCACACGTTAATGTGTTAACCATATATCAACATGTTAAACGTGTACTACAGCGGTATATGCGCGTAAAGTACGCAACCACTGCACAAGCTGTGTGTTCCACGAAATCACACAACGCAATATGCCGAGGGACCGTCCACGGCCTAGAATCCCGTCGATCGAAACATCAGTTCAGTCCTCGTTGTCATCCTAGTTGTCGTCAGAGTCAAGTGATGGTTTTAGGCATTCAAAAAAGTCAGCCGTGGGGTCAAGAATGACCGCGGTCTCCATGCACGGATGTGGTATAACGACGACCTGCAGTTCAACTTTGTTGGCTAAGATGAAAGGCTCGGTTTTCTTCTCGAAAGCCGCTAGGTCACGGTGCGGGTTGAAGGTGTACACCGTCTTAGTCACATCGTCCGGCCCGAGAATCGAGTTCCTCTGACGGTAGGCCTTGATTTATTGTTCGGTTGGCTTTGCCAGCCAGTTGACTCTCAATAAGATGTACAGCCGTCCCGCGATCTCCACCCGCAGAATGTTTGTAATGCGGCCGTGCCTGCATACCGCCACCATGTTTGATACGCAATTAGTTGGGACATAGTGCATCAAGTACAGAACTTTATGCGCTATCCGCAGACTAACCTATCTTTATTCGGTAAGCACTCACATACCCGGTGGCTTCGTCACACCATTTTTGTTTCAGGATCACCTTTCCACCTTCACCCACACATTCGTTCACGAAGAAAGCCCGAAAGTAGCTGTATATGTTGATATTATCGCGATCACTCCCAGCCAGCAGCATGTTGCATGCCTGTAGATAGGTCGAACGTGGTACATTAAGTGGTATGGTTTATACACTAACCGCATACTATTCCGATTTGGGAGGACGCACCTGTCAACTTCCTTGGTTTTAGGCAAACCCTTCTTGTTCAGGATCACCCTTCCATCTTCATCCAACTGCTCATTAATGAAGAAAGTCCGGAAATAACTATGTAAGGTGCTCTTGTTGCGATCACTCCTAGCAGAGAGTGCGATGAAAGCCATCACAGATGGTCACGTAGGAAAAGCTTCGGCAAACCGGGTTTGGCCCGACCATGAGCAACGACTCGTACTCCGTGAACTTTCGACCCAGCCATACTGTGGGATCTGTGTACGCTCCAAAAAATGGCTCGTCAATGTGTTCGGGTTTTCCTAAAGCCTGCGCGTATTTACCTCGGCGTGTCTTGGGAATACTTCGAACCTTGCGGTTCCAGCTGTGCATCCACAAGAAATAACGTTGTTAGTGCTCTAAAGGGTACCCTAAGATACCCTTTATGCATTTTGTGTACCTTAACGGTATACTAAATCTCGGGATCGGGCTCGGGCGAAGGTGGATCCGGGCGAGAGGCTTGTGCACGAAGAGTCGCAAAATGTTCACCTTGACGTTTATTGTTCATTGCACAAATAGCATTTCTGCCCCACACGCACACCCCACCCCACCCCGCCCTCCTACTATGTGACAGTCGCGTTGTTAGTGTGAATTTATCAGAAGGAATCTTTTGGGGAATGTTGCATTGTTGGTACGCTAACGGCAGGCCTTAGGGCACTAACGTTACGCTAACTGAACGGGAATGTGCTTTAGTTAGCACGTCGTTAGCATGTTTTTTGTACACCAAACCAATCACCAGCAAAGCGTGAGTAGCCAAGCGGGCCTCTAGCAAGGTTGGTGTGGATGTCGTAGGTTTCACTTTCGAATTTTTGCGAATAAAAATTTGCAGTCGAATTTTCAAAGGCTTTAGAGAATCTTCCATTGTGAGTATGACGCCAACTGGACGCTAACGGGACGCTAACGGGACGCTAACGGCAAGCCTTTGCGCAATAACGTTGCCCTAACTGCAGACTAACAAAAGGAATCTTTTAGGGAATATGCCATTGTGAGTTAGTGCATGGCACCTTAACGACGTCAATAGGGGGCCGTTAGGTGTTTTGTTTCATCCGGTGCACTAACCTAGCGACCAGTTAGTGCTTCGGATGAAACATAATACCTAACGGCACCCTATTGACGTCGTTAAGGTGCCATGCACTAACTCACAATGGCATATTCCCTAAAAGATTCCGTTTGTTAGTGTGCAGTTAGGCAACGTTATTGCGCAAAGGCTTGCCGTTAGCGTCCCGTTAGCGTACCAACAATGGAAGATTCCCTAAAAACTCTAAATTCCCAAATGTGATAGGAAATTTTCGTGAATGGCGTCGAATCGCGCGACTAAAATAACACCGCACTGGATTTGAACCTTCGCAGGTGGTTTCACACGATGACAGATCTTCTATTATGTCCAACTGAGCTACGATCACAGTTAATCACGCGGTGACGGAAATAATGACCAACTCCACAATCGCGAGGTGGGGTGGAATAATCGATGACGATCGCGATCGATACGTGACCTGCGTGCCTGCGATCCCCAACCCGCGAGCGCGAGCGTCATGCGGTGGATTATTCCATCTCCAATCGTCCGATGGCATCGCATGGCATGGCATGGCATGGCACACGTTTCGCAGAATTCGTCATCGTCATCGTTATCGTCGATCGTGCTCGCGTGACGAGGACGTGCTGTGACTTCTCACGCCCCCCAACGCGCAACGGGAAGTGAAGGTGTCCACTCACTGAAGGCATTTTTGCAGAATACTGTAAAAGTTCAAACTCACCGCTTCAGTCGGCAACGCTTCACATTTCACCGTCCAGCAGTGTGCAGCAGCGTGTGGTGGCCTCGCCAGCGGGTTGCATGTTATGATATTTCTCATTCTTGCTCGCTGCAATATGTCACAGGTTTGTAGTGCATGTTTTTTATATGTATATGTATTATTTTGTGGGTGCTTAGCGCGCTCATCCTTGGCATGCGCGGAACTTTGACTTGGAGTGAACGGGAAGATTCCCGCGAGTCCTTTGCACTCGAAATAGTTGGTTCAAATCCAACTCACTCCACCTCTCCTTTTCAGTTTCCTTCGTTAATTTCGTTTGTCACTTATATTATCTTTCATCTTTACTAAACGTTACTTGGTTGGTTTTGTTTTTCAGATCGCTGAAAATATTCGAGTGGTGAAATCAATTTTTCCACCATCATCTCGCGTTCACATTCGCGCTTCTTTGAGGTTCCTAGGTTGCTAGTTATGTTTTGCACAAGGGAATCTTTAATGCGTTTTCCGCTTTTTACTAAGTGTTGGTTCTTTGCTTTACTTTTCAGATCGGCTGTTTTGGAGAAACCCTAAATGGAGAAAATCGACCGCCTCGAGTACTTCATGAGCTTCAAGCTTCCCTTCGAGCGTGCTAGATTGATAGATTGTTTACAATCGTAGTGTTGGAACTAGAAATCGTACGAATAGAACGTTATTTTGCGTATTGGTAGGATAGAGATGAGTAGTCCCAATTGTATCCCATCGTGCCTAGCTAGCTACACTATCGTATTAATATGATTGTATTAAACATGCTCGAGTGTTCCATGCGTATGCTAGCCTGTTTCGCACGTATCTGCATTGCTTGTTTATGTCACTATTTTTGCGGATTTTGTGCGCTGCGTGAAGCTCGTATAGTGTGTCGTTAATATACTACTAACGACACACAAACAGCACACTAACGACACACTAAAACTGTTTAAAGTGCATAGTTAGTATACCATTAATACACTATGATACCAGTTAATGTGTAATTCGCATGTAGTTAATGTATGCTAACAGTGTGTTAATTACGTACTAACCACCCGTTAATGCACGGAGTTAGTGTCGGTTATTAGTATGCCGTTAATGTGTAAGGTTTGGGTACACTAAGTATGCACTACTTATACACTATCTACGAACTAACTGCCTGTTAATATTCTCTGTTAGTGTGCCGTTAGTGTCCCGTTATTGTTCCGTTAATATGCACACTTAGGGCACAATTAATGTCCTAAACGCAAGTGATTATACTGAGTTAGTATGCCGTTAAGGTGTCGTTAAGGTATGTTTCACAGAATGCACGACCTAACGGCACACTAACGTTGCGGTTAGTGTGCCTTTAGAGTACCTACATGCACACTAACGCGCCGTACTCGTATATAGTTAGTGGGTCTTTAGCGTACCGTTAGTGCGCGTACTAACATTTTCTAAAATGGTAGGGATCACAGCCTGCTTGAGGTTGGCATCGTTGCAAAAGATATATTTCCCTTTCCAATCTTGCACCATACAATCATCCCGCACCGACCATAACCGTCGGAGGTGCGAGTTCGCGCCGCGAACATCCGCGCATATGCTTCCCAATCAAACGGCGCCCACCGTGTATCCAGACGGTCAAAGCCCCCCGTCACTAATCTTCCAATCATCTCTGTCTAACAAGAAGTGCTCCACTTGCTGGAAGCGGTGCAAGTGCTGAAAGAACTTTATCATCTTATTCCTGCTCAGCAAATCAGCCAACAGGTTCTTCGGTTTTCGCAGTAGCCGCACATCATATTCCACCGTCAACCGCAAGATCTCTTTCAGCAGTGGAATAACCGTCGCTGTCCCGAAGAACTTACGGCACCACGCCAACGCACGCATATTGTCAGTGAAAACACACAAGGGAACATCCCAACAACAAGGGGCCCCACAACCACAATGCGTAATACATCGCGTATAGTTCCAAATAGTTAATGTGATTTGACTCCTCGTCCCTGAAGGAAGCAAAGGCAGTCTGTCGCCACCGATTTACTTGTTTTCACGACACTGAAAATAACCAGCTCGCGCCCGTCAAAGAAACCTTCCATCCCAAGACCGGTGGAAGCATCAAGCGAAAAGAATTCAGTCACAACACGCCGTCTGGTTAATATCACGACTTTTCCGTTCTGAAGACCCGTGCTCTTCCACCACTTCGGACCAAGGCTTAACGCCCTCGACAAATGAATCCAACGCGAGCCTTCGGCCTTCGCTGCCGATACTGTACGGCACCATACGCCCACCTAAGGAAAGTACGGGCGCCGTACATCACTTGATTGGGCGCAAAAAGAGAATTTCCCAATCAAACTCTCCAATGCCCGAACTCTCACGGCCTTCTTTGAAAAGGCCATGGCGTCACACATCCGGCCGGTAGGCTATTTAATTTAGATTATTTCTTTATGATTTTAGATTAACCCATTTTCATGTTGATTTTAGATTAAGTTTTCTTGATGTCATCCGGCTATTACCGGTGCATGCATGAAGAGCGAAGACGCAGAAGCTAGGCCCAACAGCAAATAACCAAATGCCGCTATCAAATTCCAGCAAAAGTTTTCCAGCGAACTCGAAGATTCAAGACGAAAACAAATTGAGCAAAATTGGTCAACGATCGGCCCACAGAAGTCAAAGTAACGCCACAGCGCAATACCACTCAGGGTTAGCCATTGTCAAGAACGCTTGAGCGTCGCAGCGCCAAGGGCAACGTAAGTAAGCATCATCTGCCAAATTGAGGAACATTTTCGAATTCTACAGCACAAATTTGTGTAATCCCACGTAGTCGCAAAGACACCTGACGAAGAACACGCACGCAAGTGGAATAGCACTAATTCGAAGCTTCATCGTGTCAATTTCCAACCAGGCGAGCCAAAGAAGAACGCCGCATACTCATTCCAGCCGCAGAGCAAAGAGTAGACGAAGATCCCGCGGAAAACTGTGACTAATCGGCACAATCCCCAAGAAGAATTAACGGCGTAAAGCTGTCAACGAGCAAGAAAAACGCTGAGTCGTCGACCAGTGCGTCAGAGCGCAAATATGAAGCCCAGCAGCCAGAAGTAGATTATCAAACCCCCCATAGCCGGTCTCCAAGGAAAAATTACAATTCCCGATACAATTTGCACCGTGAATTCGCCAGTCGCGCACGCAAATGGAACGCAGAAAGGATAACGCAACGAGGCCAAAGACTCAAATAGCTGCCAAACCGGTACACTCACAAGTCGCAATTCTCTAATCGCTACAGATCACGACGCCACGAATAATTAAGTCTCCATCGACAATTGAAAGATAAGATACAGCGGCAAAAAGCGCCATGGAGGCCAGTAAGCGAAAAGCGACTGTACCCACTGGAGGTGGGCGCTTTTAGGCCCTAAAAGCGCCCAATTTCGGGAATCCAGTGTAACCCATCATCTCGCAACGCGCTGAAGAAGAAATTCAATCCAGATTGGTCATAAACGACAACCTATTTGAGCATTGAGCACCAATTAGCCGAAAGGAATTGAAGCGAAGCCGCTGGCCAGTGAGGCCCGGGGTACCCGTAACGCACTAGCAGCGCGAGAGCTCAAATATCATCCGAAGCCC
>LGRX02012513.1:0-24294 GCA_001247695.2 Cymbomonas tetramitiformis
AAATGATGCACTATATTTGCGAATATCAAGTTTGCCTACTAACAATGTTGAGTCTACAAATTTATCCGCTATAAGTAGTGATAGCACTTCTTTAATTGCTAGCGATATTTTTGGTAAAATTCTTTTACCAAATGACTTGACTACAAACTTTATAGATTTTTTAAATCCAAATGACAATTTTGCTATTGACATTTCAGGATCACAATTGACTGAATTAAAATTTGTCTTGACCGACTCTAAAAATAGACCCATACCTTTAGTTTCGCCCACGGAAGCACAGGACGGAAGTATAAGTTATTCTATGTCAATAATTATCAAAGAACTTTCACAATTTTAATTTTTTTTATTTATGTTACTAATATATTATATATAAAACAATGTCTTTACCATTAAGTTTAGCATATGCTCTTCAAAAAGTTTCCGGGTATAGCACGAATTATTTCCGTCTTGAAACTACAAACCAAGATACCGCAACAAATAATTCTACAATAACTTTGAATCTTCCTTCAAACGTAATTATAAATTTAAAATCACTTGCCATGCATTGCGAAGCTCGAGCAAACGAGGCTGATATTACCATTCCGGGAGGTGCTGATTTTTTGAGAACAATGCTTCCAAATGGTTTAGAAAAATTGATCTCTCGGGTAGAATGTACGGCTGGAGGTGTGCAAATCCAGAGTGGTTTTAATGGTTATAGCACCGTCGCTACGGTTCTAGACAATTTACAAACTACTTTAAATAAAGAAATCAGTTATCAAAGAGTTTTACAAAATCAAGAAATCGAAGTGACCGACCTTAATTATTATGAAACATTTCGACCTTATATAATTCAAGAATTCCGTTCATTTATAGGAGAAAGCGAACCAAGCTATTTAGATACATCTCTTTTGCCACCTATTCAACTTCGATTTTATTTGCATGGTCCGGAAGTTTTAGGTGCTGTTCAAAATAGCTTGGGATTAGGAAATGGTTTAAATAACGCCGGTCAGCAAGCATTAATTAGCGGGGGTCAATTTACTTTACAAAAACTTTACTTTACAATCGAAACAATTACTTTCGCAAATGGGGTTTATGATTCCGCTGTAGATGCAAAATTAAAACGAGATGGCTACCTCGAAATTCCTTTTAAAAATTACTACTCTTTTACATCTAGTCATGATGGTATGAGTAAATCCACACGATTTAGTTTAAGTTCTCAATCGATTGATGAAATATATGCTGTCCAACGTATAGGGGATTATCAAACCAAATCTCTCGGTCTTGTACAAATCGACAATAAAATCGGTCCTACTTATATACCGAGTTATTTTGACTTTAAATCTGGAAGATTAGGAAGTGGACAATTCAATGTGAATAATCTTTATATTCCAAATTACCGAAACGATGCATTAGGATATTTCAATTCGATGTGTGTTGGAAAAGCCGACCAATACATGACTAAATGTGGATGCAAAGTCAATAGTTTTGAGGACTGGGTGAACCATTATTTCACTTTTATGGTTCGCTTAAATATGCCTAGTGATATGGGCGTAAGAAATTTATCAGGTCTCGATAGTCGCAGTCTTAACACTATGATGTATTTAGAGACTAGTGAAGGCTCAAACACAACTGAACAAGTATTAACTAATAATGAAGTGTTTGTATTTTGTGCATGTACAAGTGTTTTGCGCGTAGGTGTGGGACGTATGATTGAATTGATTGTTTAAATGTTTTATTTATTAATATAAATAAAAAAATAATGAATAGATTTCAACCAAATGACTCGGCAACAAGTTTGGGTGAAAGTATAGGTCAAAATAAAGCTGAATTACCACCATCTCTAATGCAAATGTCCGGGTTTAGACCACCTTCTATGCAACAATTGCCTTGTAAATCGATAAGTGACATAACTTTACCCCCAGCCAAAATTTCAAATGTAAATGAATTAGCTGGATATAAATCTTATATTTTTGGACATGGAGATAAACCAACTTTAAAAACTTCAATGTTTACCTTTCTTGAACATCCATTAAATAATCCTATTTTAAAACCCGCAAATCCTTTCTTTGTGTAATATTATATACAATGTCGTCTTTTGGAAAAGAATTGATTTTAAGCAAAACTATAAATGTGGGTACCGGTATGATTATTGGAGCATACAATCAAAATTCAGGTGACCAAGATAAAATTTTACATATATTTCCTACTGATCGAAATAAATATATATGTGATGTTCGATTTTTGCCACTACCCGTGTCAACTGATGATGTTACTTTTGTAATAGATGGCGTAACAAGAAATTTACAAGGTGGACAAGTTTATAGAGATGCTACAAATGTTTTAAAAGTTTTCCCCTAAAATTTTTATAACGTATAATATATATGAGTTCTTTCGGCAAAAATGTATTTCTTACAACTTTAAACAATGTGGCAGACCCTGGTCCTAATCCTACCGTTCCCGACCCATTAACAATTAATCAATTAAATGTAAATCAAATTGGAGATAACTCAAATCCTTGCCAAACAATTCATATGGCTTCAGATTTTTTATACCGTGGAGATATTTCATTTATTGACAATTCTGATGTAAATAATCAAAGAGAATTCATGAAATTACAAACTGATGGTGATTTAAATTTGGTAAATAATATAAATTTCTACGATTTTATTTTGAACAATCCTGCAAGTAAATCAAAATTTTCTATAGGTTTAGATGAACTTGATAGTTCTTTTGAAATTAAATCTTTAGACCCTGTTCCTCAAACAAGATTGAAAATAGGAGACAATGGTATAAATGAATGGTCATTTATGCAAACCACATTGAATGTAGAACCACTTGGAGCAGGTGTGCTCCTTAATGATGGTCCTCTGATTTTAAACACCGGTGATATCACTTTGAATTCTGGAAAATTTATTGGTGACGGTTCTTTGCTTCAAAACTTGCCTTCCGGGGCTAACCAAAATTTACAATCTGTTACCGACCAAGGAAGTACAACTACCACAAATGATATTTCTTTTACGGGAACCGGAAACCTTATAATAAATCAAGAAGAATGTGATGGAAATTTATTTAGAATTAAAGCGGGCACAGCGGGTAACGGGTTGGTCTCTATTGGCGAATCGACTCAAAATGATGGTTTTCCAAATGCAAACCGTTCGGTTTTGATAGGCAGAAATAGTGGGGCTTTTAATTGTTTGAACGATTCAATATGCATAGGCAGCGGAGCCGGCAACAATCAATGTAATGCTTTCGTTGTGAACGTTGGGGACGACGCAGGGCAAAGCTTTGCTTCCGTGAATTCAGTTAATATTGGCAAATTCGCTGGGGAATATTTGGCTGGCGAGAATTCTATTAATATTGGTGCTTTGAGCGGTCAAAATTCTTCACAAAGTGCTACGGCTATTGATAATACAATAATTTTGAACGCAAGCGGTCTTGAACTTAATGCTGGGGTAAATAATTCTTGTTATATTAGACCTATCCGAGCAAGTCCTGATGTTAGCTCTGAAAGTTTACAATTATATTATGATTCTGCATCAAATGAAGTTAGAACCGGTGCAATAAATTCTGGAAGTATTGGTTCATTAAGTCAAGTTTTGGCTGTCGGTAATTCTGGAAATAACATTAATTTAAGCGGAGATTTGGATTGTAGTGCTATACGACTTGTAAGTAGCATAGACTGGGCATATACAACGCCAACATCATCATTGACGACCGTAGGAATTCCTTTGACAGGTTTGACAAATGCATATACGGCAACATTACCCACAAGTCCGGTTCCTCATACAGGTGATGTATTTACTTTTAAAAATAATACCGGAGCTACAATAAATGCTGGTGATATTGTTCAATTTTCTGATGATTTTTCAGATGTAAATGGTATAAAAATATATGCAGCTTCGGCAAGTCAATCTAATCAAAATTGTATGCCTATAGGAGTTTGTGTTCAAAATGCAACAACCGGAAATTCTTGTTTTGTTTGTACAAAAGGATTCACAACTTGCAAAGCTATTGATGGAAGTTATGTTAAAGGTCAAATGTTAGCTTGTGCTTCGGGAGGTTCAGTCAATTCTTCACAAATTACTACAAATAATGTTGGAATTATTGGCGTGTGTATGGAAAGTAAAGTTATAACAACTCCGGGTTCGGGTTTATTGGTTTGGATTAAACCTGATTTTAAATTATAAATTTATATCTTATATTTATTCTATATTATAAAATAAAAATGGCTTCTTTTGGTAAAGATTTAATTTGTAAAAATCTACAATGTACAACCGTTAATGGAAATGCACCGAGTGGGGGAAGTTCAAAATGGCTTGATGTACAAGGAACAACAAATGATATTGAACGAGCTAACGGCAAAGTTACGGTAAAAGACGTCTTTGAAACAAAAACTTTACAATATCAAAATCTTGATATAAGAAATTTTCAAAGAAATAATCCAATACCCGGTCAAAGTATTCGTATTTTAGAATTTGCAGAAAACACTTTTAGTGCAATGTATTTATTTCAATTACAAGCTAACGAACTAAATAAAGATACTGTAAAATTCAAAATTCAACATGCTGATGAAGGTGTCAATAATATTATTGGAGACGAATATATTCTAAAATGCTCGGGTCTTGCTATATTTACTGGAATAGGTAACCCTTTCAGTTTGGTAGCTTCATCTAATGTTATTGGAAACAATAATCTCGAACTTCAAATTAGTTCACTAAATGGGAATTTTTCGACAAATGCTGATGTACTTCGATTTGTATTAGAATTAAGTCGACAACCTTCGATTACACAAGAAAATATAGTTGTGTCGTAACTTTTTAATAAATTATATTTAGATTTATTTTAACGTATTTACATTTTATTATTCTTATTATTTTTATTTTATTTATGATAAATTCTTTTTTTCTAATTTATCATATTTATATTTATTCCACCGGAAACTCTCACCGAACCGGATAAATTCACCGGAAGCTCACCGGAAGCTCACCGGACCGGATAAATTCACCGGAAGCTCACCGGAAAATTGACACGTCATCCTAGGGTTTGGAGGATAGTAGAATGTTGTAGGGTTTGGGGATTGGATTTTACCCCAACCCTAGGGCGCAGCCCTAGGGTTTTTGTGGTGGGGGAAAATTCTGTCCGTAAACGCTACATCATACTACTAATCTTGTCCCAAGAACAATTTGTTTGACCATATGGTAAATCACAAATGAAAAGGTCTATTGAATTTCTTGGTATGTTAGGGAAAATGTTAAAACAATCATCGTTATGCAAGTTTATCATTATTTTAGTTTCTTTTAAAAAAATAATAAACAAACTATACATATATCTTTAATGAAGATTGTAAAGGTAAAAGATATGAACATCGATGTCCCAAATGGAAGTGCTTTCAATATCAAAACCGGGCCGAACATGTTAAAAGCTCATCAAAATTCAATTTTCATAGGCAAAAGAGGAAGCGGAAAATCAGTTGCGGTGACTAACTATCTTAAAATGTTGAAAAAAGAAGGGTCATTACATCGAATATTTGTAATAAGTCCTACATTTAATTCAAACAAAAAATTAATGAAATCATTAGATATCGACTCCGAAGATGTGTACGAACCCGACGATGGTGCAAATGCTATCAATGATATTATTCAAAAAGCCGAAGAAGAAAGAGACACATATTTGAAATATCATGAAGACTTGAAAAAATGGAATTTGTTGATGGAAAAATTAAATAATAGAAATATCTTTATCGATGATATCGACCCAGAATTATTGTTAGAATTTTTGACATCAGACGGTTTCGAAAAACCCGTTCATAAATATAATGGTGAACGACCTATATTGGCTGTTTTTGTCGATGATTGTCAATCAACGAATTTGTTTCGAACTCCTAAATTTCTGAATTTTATCACAAGACATCGACATATAGCTGATTTTGAAACCGGTGGGGCGTTAGGCGTATCATGCTTTATTTGCATTCAGAATTTCAAATCTCAGTTTGGAGGCTGTCCAAGAGCGGTGAAGAATAATGCAACTTCTTTAGGAGTATTTAAAATGAAAGACAAGAAAGAATTACAAGAAATATTCGAATCATGTTCCGGAGAAATCGATGAAAAGACTTTCTATGAAGTATATGCACATGCTATCAATGAACCACATTCATTTCTATTAATCGATTTACATAAGAAAGACAATCATCCATCGATGTTTCGAAAACGATATTCTGAATTCATAATTCCCGAAAAAATAAATCATAACTTATGAAGAAAACATCTTGTGAACGGTGTATAGCTATTTCGAAAAGTAGTGGAAATCAATGTAGAAACATGACTTGTAAATATAGTCCTTATTGTTATGTTCATAGAGTAGTAGATATAAAGGAAAGTAGTATTCCAAATTCAGGTCTTGGGGTATATGCCAAAGAAGACTTGAAAAAAGATAAGTTAGTTGGTCGATACACGGTCGGCACGCAACGATTGACAATGAATGAATTACCTCCATTGAATCGAAGAACACATATTTGGAAAAAGAATAATAATCTGTTTTATGATGCATCGAAAACAAATGCAGTTGCCGGTAAGTTCAATGATTGTACCCCTCAAAGTGCCAAAAGAATCAAATGCAAAAATTATGCTAAAATAAATTCTGTAGGAAATGTTCGATTAACATCAAATGTAAAAAAGAATCAAGAGATATTTGTTTCTTATGGGAAAGACTATTGGAAAGATAAATGATACAAATATTCTTTCAAAATTCTGGAAACAATGATTTGAATGTTTTATGAAAATGAGGGTCTGAATTCAAAACGTCATGATAAGTCGGAGGGACCGCGTTTGGCTTTTGTTCCGTTTTTGAAACTTTGTCTTTCTTTTTTGATTTTTTGATAATCACTTGAGGTTGATGTTCATCGTCACTTGAACTACCCGAAGTTTCACTATCAGATTCCACAACAATCACAGGTTTCTTTTTTGATTTCTTTACATATTTCTTTTCGATTATTTCCGGTTCAGATTTTTGTTCGAATTTTTCAGTAATTTCAGGTTCTTTTATCGATGATTTTATTTTATTTTGAGCAGCCTCCAACACTTTTTTGTTTTCTAATTCTTTAGCAAGTTTGATATCCTTTTTGGCTTCAGAATTTTTTCTTCTTGTTTCCATAGCTTTTAATCGAGCAACTTTTAATCGTTCTAGAGTAGCCTCATCAGTAATTTTTTCACCTTTCTTAAAACCCATATTAGAATACACAAGAAAATAATTTTCTAATCATTACTTATCATTTCTATTTATTTTTAATGACTTTGATTTAAATTCTAACTTTGACTCTAACTCTAACTAGAAAATAAAATCAGTTTAATGTATAATGTTTGAAATAAATACTTGTGATGTTTTTCAATTTGGTACAATCATCGTTGCTTTAATTCATGCTATAGGATATAATATGAGACGGTCTCGATGTAAACAATTAGATTGTCTTTGTATAAAGTGCGAAAGAGATATCATGAATTCAAAAGAATTAAGTATTGATAAAAATGTGTTTGAATCTGCTTAAAGATTATAAGTTCTATATTATAACAATGAGTGAAATTGATACACATTCTCCTAAGTATATGAAGGTTACTTCTAAGAATGGTAAGGTGTATTATAAAAAGCCTTTAGATATGAATAGGAGAGACAAAGGGAAATATTATGAAGCCAACAAACCATTGTTACAAAAGAATCTAACCTTAGACCGAATTTTGTTAAATAAAAATGTCGGTGTTTCAACGATGGAAAAGCATGGTATAGATAAAGTAAAAATTGTTGAAATATTCTCCAATAAAATCAAAGAAAATCCTGAAGACTTTGAAAAATATATGGAAATTCAAAACAAATTTTTGGAAAGGTTGAATGTAACAAAAACCACCTAAAGAATACGTTACAATTTAGTAATAAGAAATATATTGTATAATAATAATGCCACCGAAAAAGTCTAATGATAAAGACAAAAACGATGATAAAGGCAAAGCTCCATTGACCAAAGCAACGAAAACCAATCTCAAGAAAGTCAAAAACCATAGGGCCGGAAATTTGAAAGCATCAAGTTCAAGACAATTAACAAAGGAACAATGGAGTAAAATTAATCAAATTGAAAAAAAAGAAAATAGACAAAGAATTTACCAAAGAAAATAAACAACAAAAATTACAATCAGAAATAAAGAAATTTGAAAAAGAAAATGAGGACTTAATAGTCCTTAATGAGTTGCTTTCTAGACAAGAATATGAAGAACAATTTACGGATAAAGACGTTACAAAAGATTTTGTCGATAAAGGTGGAAATTCCGGAGTATCTATGAAAATCAAGTTTAATAGATTTCTTAGTAAACCTTTGAATTATTGGATTAATTTGATTAATAAAAAAATTGACCAAGCTTCGGAAGATGTAAAACATTTTCAGTTTGGTGTAAACTTTCAAGATGGTTCTTCGGAATTTTTAAGTGCAAAAAATGAAATCGAATTTTACAAAAAATTAGAAGGAATGATTCAGTCCGGAGATGATAGAGGGGCTGTGAATTTCATCACAATTTCTTTATTAAATTTCAAAAAAATTAATGGAAAAGGTCAACCATTGTCGGTGCCAAAATCTGTGGAAGAATTGAAGCAAAAGAAAAGTTGCATTACAATTAAGGATGAACAATGTTTTGCTAAATCTTGCATTATTATGAATTACAAAGATAAAAAAGACAATGAAGAAATAACATACAATATTTATAACAATGTTTGCAATAATAAGAAAAATCGTTTAACAAAAGAAGGTATAAATTTGATGCAAGAATTAGGATTTGATTCTCAAGACGGTATAGGATTTGATGATATTCATGTCTTTGAAGAAAAATTCAATAGAAATATTACAATTCATGGAATGACTGATTTGGGTTGTACAATTATGTACCCACCATCCAAGGAAGGTTTACCCGATAGACATGAATGGAATTTTGTATATTACCATTTAAATTCAAGTATTGGACACTACGAACCAATAACAAAAATCGAAGCTTTTTATGGAATAGCCGACCGACCAAGATGTTGTAAATGCAAAAGTAAATTGTGTGACTTTTCAAAAAAGGGAAACAAACTGATTTTAAACTGCGAGGAAGCAATCTATTGTAAAGATTGTAATAATAAATTTGAAAATAAAAAATGTTATGATTTACATAAAAAAGGAACAGCTTGTCTATACTTTCATAGATGCAAAGGTGAATGCAAAAAATCATATGACATAAGAAAAGAAAAAGAGCACATTTGTGGGTATGAGTTTTGTCTAAATTGTAAATTATATTGTGACATGAGCACACATAAAAATCAATGTTACATTACACCAAAGAAACCAAAAGATGTTGTTAATGAAAGTAAAATAGGATTTTTTGATTTTGAAGCATACAATGAAACAAAGCACGAAGTGAATCTGAGTGTTACACAATATTCAAACGGACAATCATTTATTCACAACAATATTGAAGAAGTTTGCAAATTTTTATTTGCTAATAAACACAAAGGATTTACTTTTATAGCACATAATGGTAGTAAGTATGATTATGTACTTATCATAGAATACATAATAACAACGATGGATGAAATTCCTGAAACGGTACAAAATGGTGGTAAAATAATGTATCTAAAATATCAAAACGTGACATTAATGGACAGCTATCTACATTTAACAAGTCCATTGAGTAAATTCTCAAAAATATTCGATTTAAAAGGTGAGAAGAAAGGTTTTTTTCCTCACAAGTTTAATACCCCTGAAAATAAAAATTATGTAGGCGAAATTCCCGATATATCATTTTATGGTTATAATCAAATGAAAGAGGATAGCCGAAATGAATTTTTGGAGTGGCATAAACAAATGACAAACGATGAATATATATTTGATATGCAAAAAGAAATATTAGATTATTGTCAAAGTGATGTAAGAATTTTACGATTAGGATGGATGGAATATAGAAAGAAAATTTTAGAAATTACAAATGAAGAAATTGACCCCACAGCCTATTTAACGATTGCATCATTGACACAAACAATTCATAGATATTTGCATATGCCTGAAAATTCCATAGCTATTTTGAATAGTGTCATAGGAGCTAAACAACAATCAAAAATAGGTGACATTTGGTTGGAATATGTAAAACATACAAATAAAATTGATAATTTAATCAAAGAATATAAAATTCCTCATTTCCATTTTGGAAACAATGAAAGGCACAAATATGTCGATGGTTATGACCCTGCGACAAATACTATATATGAATTTCTTGGAGATTTTTGGCATGGTAATCCAAAAACAAATGGTAAAAATATGTTTAGAAAAAATTACGCCACAAATAAAACATTTTATCAACTGTACGATGAGACCAAAAAAAGATTAGAAAAATTTTAAAATCTCGGATATAAAGTTGTTGTAATGTGGGAAAGTAATTTCAAAGAATTACAAAAAAATGATAAAAATGTTATCGATTTTGTAAATAGTTATAACACACCTATCGTGTTCAGAGATGCTTTATTTGGCGGGAGAACCGACCCTAAAAAATTATATTACAAATGTGGAGATAATGAAACAATTAGATATGTAGATTTTACAAGTTTGTATCCTTATGTCTTGAAATATTGTAAATTTCCATTAGGTCATCCTACAAAAATATATCAAGAAATTGATTTGAAAGGAGTCACTGATATTGAACAATTCTTTGGAGTTATAAAATGCACCATAATTCCACCAAATGATTTGGAAATGGCAGTTTTACCATTAAGGACCTTGGGACAGTCTAAAATGGAGAAGTTGACGTTTCCTTTGATAAAAATGACTGGAACTTGGTGTACCGAAGAAGTAAAATTAGCTTTGAAAAAAGGATATAAAATCGAGAAAATACATCAGATTGTTCACTGGGAAAATACATCTTATACTATTTTTGAAAGCTTCATTAATACATTTTTGAAAATCAAACAAGAAGCAAACGATTATCCTGAGTGGGTACAAAGCGAAAAAGATAAAGATTTGTATATTAAAAAATATTTTGAAAAGGAAGGTATATTATTAGAAAAGGATAAGATATATAAAAATGAAGGATTGAGAACTATTGCTAAATTATTTCTCAACAACTTGTGGGGTAGATATTGTTTGAAACCAAATAAAAGACAAAACAAATTCATGAATAGTGCTGAAGTATATGATATTTTATCAGATTCAAGAAATGACAATGTTCTAATTCAGCCAATAAAAAACAAAAATGGTGATGTTAAATATCAAGTTGGTTTTAATGTATTAAGTGAATATTCTGAAACGAACTGTACCGTCAATGAAGTTATTGGGGTTTTTACAACTGCACATGCAAGAATAAAATTATACAATTTAATGGACGATGTAGGATTCGACAAAGTTTTATATCACGATACCGACTCAGTGGTATACATTGAAGATGCACCAAATAAACAAGCATTCAACATTATGGACGATGTAGGATTTGGTAAAGTTCTATCGCATGATATTGACTCGGTGATATACATCGAAAATGAAACAAACAAACAAGTATACACAGAACAACTTGGTGATTATCTTGGAGAATTGACTGACGAGCTATACAATGATAAGAAAAAAATATATAAGAAATGTATTGAATTTGTATCGACCGCACCTAAATCATATTCGTTGAAATTTGTTGATGGAACAACGATGACTAAGGTAAAAGGATTTCCATTAAATTATGAAAATTCTCAAAGTATCAATCATGAAGAAATTAAAGATATCATTTTATACAATCACGAAAAAATTGTGGAATTAAAATACGATGTTCTTAGAAAACCAAGAAAAATTGACGAAAACAAACATTATGCAGCTCTTGGTATAGAAACACGAACCGAAACGAAATCATTTTCATTGAATTATGATAAAGCATATATTCAGTGGGAAACATTTAATATCCTACCTTGGGGACATAAAGATATTCCTTTATAATAATGAGCAAGTCAATCACTGAAAAACAAATACAAGACTTTTATTTAGACCCCGAAATAGGATTAAGTGCTGTATCACCATTCACGGCCAAATTAAAATCTCTTGGCTATAAGGTCACACAAAAACAAGTTAAGGAAGCCATCGAAGCAACTGAAGTCAATCAAACATTTTCTCAAAAAAAGAAAATCAATAGAAAAGAATTATTTCCTATTTACGGTAAAGACCCTAACAAGAATTATGTTCAGACTGATTTAGCATTTATTCCTGAATTCAAAAAACAAAATAGAGGCTACTCCGTTATATTGACGGCTATCAATATCAATACACGAAAGGCTTATGCATATCCATTAAAATCAAAAACTGTTAAAGACAAAAATAACAAAAACATTGATTCTGCTGAAGGAATAATTCCTGCTTTTAAAAAGTTAATAAAAGATTCAAAAATGAATGTATTGACTACGGACAATGGTGTAGAATTTACAAATAAATCTATGAAAAAATTATTAAAGGACAACAATATTGAGCATTATTTAAATGAAACCGAAGACCATACTACTATGGGTATGATAGAAAGATTCAATAGAACATTAAAATTGAAATTTAAAAAAATAGAAAAAAGTAAAGACACCGTAACCTGGATTGATTATTTGGATTCTGTTGTCAAAAATTATAATAGTACACAAAATTCTGCAAATATCGATAAATCAACTCCTGATAATATGAACCTAACAAAGACCATCAGAAATATTTTATTGAAAAGGAATAAATTGACTAAGCTTCTTGAAAAAATAGATATAAAACCGGGTGATAAAGTTAGGATTAAAATAAAAACTAAAACGTTTGATAAAGAATCTCAACGATGGTCGACAAAAATATATAAAGTAAAATCTATGAAAGGATTGAGTTATATCATCGAAGACGGTAAAGAAATTTTGGCACGTCGATATAAACCACGAGAATTATTGGAAGTCCAAGGTAACAATTCTAATAATAAGAAATCCAGTGATGAACCTACCGTTTCTGAATTAGTTTCTAAACAAAATAAAAAAGAAAGAACTCTTAGGAAAGAAGGTGTCTCATCTTCTAATCGAATATCTAAAAGGACAAGAAGTCAAAATAAAAATAATAAAGATAATGAAACGGAAATTGATTTACGATGATTTTTATCGATTGTATTATATATATTGTTATGGTAAGAGCTAATCAAACACAGGCTCAACGAAGGCTGAATAATAATGTTTATTGTGGATATAAAGACCCTGCACCCCTTGGTCGTCCGCTCGGAAATAAAATTCAATGTAAAGCTCGTCATCAATTAAGGCGGTATGGAAGAATTTTAAGATTACCTCATCCTGCGGATAAACAACAAAATAGACGAAACAATTAATATATATGTAATATTATAAAATATATGCGAAAGATATTGACTGATGATATTGTCAAACAATATTGTCTAAACGAATTAGGCTTTAGAAATGCTGCATCTAATAAATCAATATTTCATGGATACTCTAAATTAGCTTCTAACAATTATGCTATGACCGCTCCTTCTCAAAATAGTGTTGAATTCTATACTTCTATTTCCCAAAGTCCTTTGATAAATTCAGCTGATTTGATTCAAAATTTAAAAAGAAGTGATGTCAATGTTTTTGTTCCGGGAAAATATACAAGAGCGGACAATTTACAAAGGTTTGCTGATTTAAGTGAATCTGATGTAGAAACTCCTGAAAAAATAGAAGAAGATTTAAGTGAATCTCCTGAAAAAATAGAAGAAGATTTAAGTGAATCTCCTGAAAAAATAGAAGAAGATTTAAGTGAATCTCCATTTCCTTTTCCATTTCCTGAAAAAGGTATTTCAACACCTGAAAATCAAGTTGAATCTGGACCTTCAAAAAGACCTATTATGAATCCTATGCATTATTCTACGATGTCCCCGTTAGGTAAACGATTATTCATGTCGAATATGCAAAATCAATCTTATTCTCCAACGCAAAGCGGACTTGTAAATTTGCTACCTTTGATGGAAGATGACAATAATAATAATGATGATGATGATGATACTAGTGGTGTTGAATATATGGGTGTAGAAGTAAGTCCACTTGCGACAAGTCCGCAAATATTTACAAGAGGACAACGTGCAAGTAGAGCTAATCAACCATAAAAATATATATATTAATATATACACATTTATGACTCGTGCTGAATGGAACGAAACATTAAAAAAATGTGCCAAAGAATATCATTCCAAAAAAGGCACGAAACCTCGTAAAAAATATTCCAAAAAGAAAAAGTTAAATAAATCTGCAAATATTCAATCACCACAAGTGACATCACGACCTATTGCAAATTTACCAACAAATAATAACAACCGAGGACCTGCAAGATTTCCTTTTAATTTAATTGTGTGAATTTCTTCGGTTTTTTTCAGGGGGACAAAAAACCTCAAAAAAATAAAATCCACTTAAAGAGTGTAACTCAGTAGTGTAAACAAAGCAAGAATGAAAACTAATGATAACAAACATTGTTGTATTTGCCTTGAGTCTTTTGACAAGTATGATTTCATTTGCCAAAGTTGTAACGAAGGAGTAATATGTGATGATTGTACTTATGAGTTGGGAGATGATATTGAGGAAATTGAAAAGTGTCCTATTTGTAGGACATTAAACTATCGTCACCATTATAAATGTGTGATAAGCAATTTGCTTTACTCCCAAATATTGCCCGATATTGGTTTGTGCTACTTGGAAGATGAAAATTCAAAAGCTTTGAGTGTGGCAAGAAGGAATGTCTTAGGTGAAGATAAATATGATTATCTAAAGGTTAAAATTTATGCATGTGGTAGAATAGATATCCATAATATAGATTGTTCAATTAATATTGACACAAGATGTGAGGAAATGTATGAGGCATATAATCAATTGTTAATCAAGGAATATGAAAACAAAAAAGAAATGTTCTTAAAACAACTTCCATTAAATCTTGAATCTTACAAAAACCAAGTTGAAGAAAAACTCAAAAATTTACCAAATTCAAAAGTATGTTATTGGGATGGGTATTACGAACAACATATGAGAGGTTATTTTGAAGAAATTGGATATAAGAGGGACTTGCATATGCAAGTGCAATTACCACGAATTAAAGAAATACTACATTATTGTTGTTTTAAAGTTAGATTCCGTGATGATTCATTATTTGATATGATAGAAGAATGTGCACATTTTGGAGTTGTTGAAACAACTTTGATAAATGATATTCAATATGCTTTAGAATGTGCTTTATTGATTAGAAGAATAGAAGAAGATAGTGATGATGAATAAATGATTTAAGAACAATTAACATATAATTTATTGAAACATTAATTAATTTACTTTTTATTTACTTTCAATTTTATCTTTATCTTTTTATTGTAGATTTTTTATTTATTTTTTATTGTAGATTTTTTATTTATTTTTTATCGTACTCACATTTAATCACGTAATTTATTCCCTATTTATTACGTAATTATTTCTTGTATTTATTATTTAGTTATTTTGTTTATATAAATGGTACGCTATAGTCGGTACTATAGTAGTCTTGCCTAAACACTGCATACATACATAACTTGATAGTGATAGAGACACAGCATACATATAAGTAATAGTGACATAGACACTGCATGTATATTTAATAGTTTGTGCTTTTAATCTGTATTATTTGGTATAATAAATTCATTGAAATTCCTTCTAAAGCCACTTGGATGTGTGCTCTTTTTATGAAAATCAATAAATAAAAAATCATGTGGTGATTGAATTGCTTTATCATAAACTTGAAAGAAAGTATCTTGATTAATCTGACCACTACATTCCTCAGCAATTTTCTCTAACTCTTTTATATTTTTATTTTTGAAAACCAATAAATGAGTTAAATTTCCCCGAATACTTTTATTTAAACCCATTTGGTTTGACGTGTAATTTTGTGTTGCAAATAATAGAGTAACTCCCAAGGCACCATTTTTTAATTTACCTTTGTGACGGTGAGTAGTTACAAGTTGATTTAATTTAGCTCTTGGTAACATTATATCATTACCTTGTACATCATCTAATAAAACCGCTATCACCGGTTTTTTACCATTATATTTATGTTCCGGTGGATTATACATTGTGTCCTCAAATTCAATTAATAATTCATTTGGAATATCATGAATTGATTTTGTTTTATCTTTTAACATTTTATTTAATTTCTTCCATCTTTTCAACTTTTCATGATATTCTTCGTATTCTTGAGCTTCGGTGTCAAGAATTTCTTCTATTTTTTGGGGAGCTTCAATTGAAGGTTCTAATATATCTTCATTGTCCAATGGTAAATCTTTAAAATAATGTTGATTATTATGGTATGTAGGGCTAACTAAAATTAAACGGTCTAATGCATTATTATTTTTCATTAACCTTAATAAATTAGAAAAGCTGCAAGTTTTACCTACACCTCGTTTTGCCACCGCCAATATAACGGAATGCATATTAATAAAATCTGGGTTTGTATTTATATTGAAAGCACCGCCTTTCGGTAATTTAATTTCATAATCTTTATTTTTTAATTTTTGAGTTTGTAACATTTAAGTTTTCTATTAATATTAAAGTTCAGGAAATAATGATCTATAAGCTTTATCATAATGAGTATTGGTTTTTTGAGGTGATTGAGGGCTATTATCTATATTTTTATTATTTCTTTTTTTGGAAATTCTTTTCTTTTTAACTATAACTTCCGGTTCGCTTTCGCTAGAACTAGAACTTTCATGTATTTCCTCAATAATAACTTTTGCTTTTTTATTTTTTATTTTTTTATTTTTCACAACTTCTTTTTTTACTTCCGGTTGAATTTCAATTTCGTCCTTTTCCGGTTTTTGGTGATTTTTAATAACATCTTTTGCATCTAATATTTCTTTTTGTTTTTCAAGATCTTTTGCAATTTTGATATTTTTTTTTTCTTCGGCTTTTAATTTTCGTACTTCTAAAGCTTTCAATCTTGCATTTTTCAATTTTTCTAAAGTTTTTTCATCTGTTATTTTCTCACCTTTGCGGTAACCCATTGTTTTATTAGAATATAATAGATATAAAAAGAAATTAAAATTTCTAAACATTTATAGTATTTTCTTCTTGTTCTAGTATTTTCCTTTTACAATTTATACAAGGTGAATTTATAGTTTCACAACGACTATATCTAATTCCCGTAAAAACAGCCCCTATAATAAGAATAATTCCTGAAACAAATGCTTGAAAATCACATGAATTGTTTAAAATGTCCATTTTTATATAACTTAAACAATTTAAAAATATTTTTGGTTATTATATTATATCCCATATATATGGAGAAAGTTATTTCAAAGTTTGGAAATACTTATTACAAAAAATCAGCAGAAAAAAACAATTTAGATGTGGCTAAACATTACAAGATTAACAAAGATAAAGTTTTAAAACAACGTATATTAAATTTACGAATTAAAAGAGGTTTGCCCATCAAAGCAAATTCCGTCAAATTATACAATATCACTATTGATGATATGATTCAAGCTCTTAAAAAATCATCATTCGACATACCAAAACAGTATGAATTACTAACACAATACTCAAAATTATTGTGATTTTTTAGTCCAATGTACTAACCCAATTGAGCTTAAAGAAATAATCTTATATATATATTATAAAAGCCTCTCCCATGTCCAAACTTAACACCTCAAATATCAAATTAACACCTACACAATGGAAAATAGTTAATGTAGATTTAAAAAATGATAGTAAGAAGGAACGTCAAGAATATATTAAATCATTTTTGATTATTAACAAAGGGAATAAAAGAAAATTAAAAGAAAGCGTTACAAAATATGAGTATGAAAAATCGTTGAAAAAAGAAATAAAAAACAAATATGATGAGAAATCTAAAACTTTCAAAAAATACCGTGAAATTTCACGAAAAAATATAAATAAAAAGAAAAATGAAAAGGTTAACAAATTTGTAAATAATGTAAAAACTGATATTAAAAATATCAAAGAAATTAAAAAAACCAAACGCACCGAGTATATCGATAAATTTAAAACTAGAAAAGATATCTACGGACCAATAGATTTTAATCTTTTTGAAATAAAAGGTTTACGTAGATTTGTTCCCGAAGCATCAAGTGATGACAAACAATTGATATCATTTGAGTTACAATTTGAAGATAATTATGTAATAAAAAACGATGACATTTATTTAGGTTATCATCCTGAAAATTTACAAAAAGCTATCGAAAAAATAGCTCAAAGTGAAAAATTAAAAGAACATGGATTTATTAAAAGTATTACTCTCTTTGTCCACACCGTTAAAGCTATTAAAGGTGGTTCGGCGAATCCACAATCGAGAAATAAAGAAGAACGATTCAAAAAGAAAAGTTGTATTACATTGAACAACAATAATAATCAATGTCTTGATATTTCTCTAGCTATTTTGCAACATTTACATTGTAAAGAAACCAACAAAACATTTTGGAAAACGTTGATTCACGTTAAAAGACCACAAACACGGACAAAATTAGGAAATGAAATTAGAAAATTAGTCGGTATCGACCCTCATAAGCAAATTGATGTTTTGAGAGACATTCCAATATATGAGAAAGCATTAAATGCACATATTGTTGTTTATCAAGAGCATAGTGTTGTTGGACAACGTAAAATTTATCCTAGTGGTGACAACCAAATATTTGATGATGACAAAAATGTATACTTTATATGTTATGACGCTGAACAAGAACATTATGAACCAATTACCAACATCGTTGCATTTTTAGATACTCGTTCAAAATTATGTCCACGGTGTTTTAGTACTAAATGTATGTTTAAAGATAAGAAAAATCAATACAACAAAAAAATAGTGAATAAAATATATTGTAAGAAGTGTGAACGATGGTTTTTTAATAATGATTGTTATAACCACCATCTAAAATCTACATGTGACAAAATACATTATTGCAAGGAATGTCACACACAATATGAAACCAAAATTAAACATATATGTGGTCATTCAACATGTAAGAATTGTGAGGAATATTGCGACTTGAATCATCATCAATGTTTTATTCAACAAGTAAATAAAAAGGACCCAATTGAAAAACTAGCCTTTTTCGATTTCGAATGTACACAAGAGACAAAATATTTAAATGAAAAGACTAGAGAGTTTCATTATAAACATCATATGAATTTAGCAATTACTCAATATTTAGATGACACCAAAAATCCTAAAAGCGAAGACAATTTGGTCGAAGGATTCGAACATCATGATATGCATTCATTTTTGGAATTTCTATTTAGTGCAAAACATAAAGGATACACCTTTGTTGCTCACAATGGTAAAGCTTACGATTTTTTGCTGATTTTTGAAGCATTATTAGTAATGCATAAATTTGATGATAAGAAAAAAATGCCAGAAATTATTAGAGTTGGAAATAAAATAATGAAGTTGACCTATTTAGGAGTCACACTGATTGACTCGATAAATCATTTTAGTTGTGGTCTAGCCAAGTTACCCAAAACTTGGGGGTTGGAAAATGAGGTACAAAAAGGGTACTATCCTCATTTATTCAATAAAAAAGAAAATTGGAATTATACCGGAAAAATACCTAGTAGACACTACTTTTGTCCGGAACAAATGAAATGTGAAGATAAAGAAAAATTCGATATTTGGTATAATGAAAAATGTAATGACAAACATTTTGTTTGGAACAATAAAAATGAATTACGAAAGTATTGTTCAAACGATGTTTTAATACTTCGAAAATCATGTTTAGAATATCGTAGTGTATTGTTGGAAGCATGTGAAACCGACCCTTTCAACTTTATGACCATTGCATCGACTGCACAACATATTCATCGAAAAGACATTATGCCTAAAAAAAGCATTGGATATTATAGAATTAAGAAACAAAGTAAAGTGTGTGCTGAATGGATCAATTATTTAGAACATTCAAAAGGTATCAAAATAATTAGAGAATATAAAATTCCAAAAACAAATTTTATTGCCGACGGCTATTGCGAAGAAACAAATGAAATTTTCGAATTTAATGGTGATCGATTTCATGGAAATCCTGCAATTTACAACCCCAATCAAAAAGCAAATGTATCAAGAGACTCTAGTATTACTTATGGAGAATTATTTACAAAAACACAACAAAAGAAAACAATAATTGAAAACTTGGGTTATATTGTTAAAGATATTTGGGAATGTGATTGGAAAAGTGATAAAATAAATGAAAATTCAGTAATCGACTTTATGAAAATTTACAAACCTGATCTTGTAATTAGAGATGCTTTTTTCGGGGGGCGTACAAACCCAGATCAATTATATTGGAAAAAGAAATTTGGTGAAACATTGAGGTATTTAGATTTTACAAGTCTATATCCGTGGGTCATGAAATATTGTCAGTACCCAATAGGGTTTGATGAACAATTTAAAAATGTTTCGGTTAAAGAATATTTATCGAGGTATAAAAATGAAACTGAAAAGTTTTTCGGTGTTATATATTGTAAAGTAAAACCTCCCAAAAATTTACAATTTCCGGTGTTACCATGTAGAGACAATGGTAAATTAAAATTCACTTTACATGAACAACAAGGAACTTGGAGTACCATTGAAGTTGATAAAGCAATTGATATGGGATATGAATTATTGGAAATATATGAAATAAGACATTGGAAAGAGCGTTCTACTAAATTGTTTGCACCTTATGTAAACAAGTTTTTGAAAATCAAACAAGAAGCAAGTGGATACCCTGAATGGGTTAAAACTGAAACGGATAAAGACAAATATATAAAACAATATTTTGAAAGAGAAGGTATTCTTTTGGACAAATCTCAAATTAAGAAAAATCCTGGAAAGCGAGCGGTCTCAAAGCTTTACCTCAATAGTTTGTGGGGCAAATGGGTTCAACAATTGAACAAAATGAAAACTAAAATTATAAATGAACCAAGCGACTTTTATGCCATGATATTTGACGAAGAATATGAAATGAATTACGAATTTGCCGGTATCGAAGGAAATGAGAAATGTATTATGAATTATCGTTTTAAAGATGAATATTTTGATGGACCCGACAAATGTTCGACAAGTGAAATCATTGGTGTATTTACAACGGCTTATGCAAGATTAAAGTTGTATAATTTGTGCGAAAAAGTAGGGTTTGACAATGTATTATACACTGATACCGACTCGTGTATTTACATTGAAAAAGAAGGAGTTAATGACCATGTATATAAAAATGATTTAGGTGACTTTTTGGGCGAATTAACTAATGAACTTTATGATGATAAAAGAAACATTATAAAAGAATGTACTGAATATGCAGCGACCGGACCAAAAAGCTACACCCTACAATTTTCAAATGCTGAGCCTCTTACCAAAAGTAAAGGATTCTATTTGTCACATCAAAACAGTAAAATTATTAATCACGAATCAATGGTATGTATGGTTAAGAATTTGACGGATAAAATTGATGGTAAATATGCTGAGTTGACATATAATGTGATTAGAAAACGGAAAAGAAATAATAAAAATGAAATCTTATGTCCACAAGGGTTAGAAACAAGAGTTGAAACTAAGGTATATGCTAAAGGTTGGACTAAAAATTTAAAAGGTAATTTGGATGAACTTAATTTAGAGTTTGAAGAGATACAAGATCAATTGGAAGAAGTTGATAAAATAAATCCATATCAATTACGACCTGAGGGATATAGTTTATCTTAAATCAATTTCTAAATCATCATCTTTATTGTTTTTATTTTGACTACGAGTTCTTTTAGATAATCTATTTGAAGCTGAAATTCCTTCCTTTTTAGTTTTTCTTTCTTTTTTATTTTGTTTTGTTACTAATTCTTTCACGGTAGGTTCATCTTTATTTTTACTTTGATTTGAAACATTTCCTTTTTCTTCTAATAATTCTCGTGGTTTATATTTTCTAGCTAAAGTTTCGTTGCCGTCTTCTATTACATAAGACAAACCTTCCATTCTTTTAACTTTATAAATTTTGGTACTCCAACGTTGAGTTTCTTTATCAAAAGTTTTAGTTTTAATTTTAATTCTAACTTTGTCTCCGGGTTTGATATCAATTTTAGAAAGTATTTTCGTTAATATATTTCTTTTTAATAAAATATTTCTAAGTATTCTGTCTTCATTCATATCATTTGGTGCAGACTTATCTATATTTCCTATGTTTTTTGTCTCATTATAATTATTTACAATAGTATCTAATTTATTAATCCAATTGACGGTATCTTTACTTTTAAAATAAAGTTCTAATTTATATTTTAATGTTCTATTAAATCTCTCGATCATACCCATTGTCGAATGATCTTCAGGTTCGTTCAAATAATGTTCAATATCATTATCTTCCAAAAGTTTTTTCATGGCTTCATTTATAAATTCACTACCATTATCAGTTGTCAATACATTCATTTTGGAATCCTTTATTAATTTTCTCATTGCCGGTATGACACCTTCAGCAGATTCTATATTTTTATTATTTTTATCTTTTACAGTTTTTGATTTTAATCCATAAGCATATCCTTTTCTTGTATTTATATTTATTCCCGTTAATATCACAGCATAACCTTTATTTTGTTTTTTAAATTTTGGAATGAAAGCCAAATCTGCCTGAATATAAATATTATCTGGATCTTTACCATAAATTGGAAATAATTCTTTTTTATTTATTTTCTTTTTTTGAGAAAAAGTTTCATTAACTTCAGTCTTTTCGACAGCCTCTTTTACTTGTTTCTGTGTAACTTTATAACCTTTTGCTTTTAATTTTGATGTGAATGAACTTATATTTGATAAGCCTATTTCAGGGTCTAAATATAAATCTTGTATTTGTTTCTCTGTGATTGATTTACTCATTTATTTCTTTATTATATATCATCAGTGAATAAAAATATTTTTTCATTTGTAATATTATTTTTATCTAAAAGCGTTTGATCAATTTTATATGAAATACCATACATTTTATTCATTATATAAAATCCAGGAATTCTAATAATAGATTGGATTTTTGTATTCATTGTGTTCTCTTTTGTAATTTCTATTTCTTCTCCAGATGTTTTGTTATATAAATTTGAGTCCCCATTGTCTAATTGACATTTAAATAAATTTGAATAATTTTGATTTTGATTTACTTTGATCGAGCTATTAAAAAGTTCTTTCAAGTTTGAAAGTTTGAAAGTATCTTTGGAAAAATATTTTATTTGATTTTCATAAATATGATTGACAATTTTATCCTCTATAGCTAATATAATATTTTCCATATCTTCAATTAAATTAAACGAAATATTATACCGGTCACTACCTTCAAAGTTGTTAACTCCAAATGGACAATGCATTTTTGGTGTTTCTAAGTATAACGGCTTTTGATCATATTGAATACTTATAAACTTATATGGTTTAGATTTACTTTTTATTTTTGTAAAATCAACATTTTCAATACTCAATTTTTCAATATCAAAATTATCATATTTAACTACCGAAATCATTTTATTAAATTAAGTTATAATATTTATTTTTTAAGTTAGTTTATGTTTATTGTAGAAGTTTAGCTACAATTTTAATGTTATGTCATATTAATGAAGAAAACACCTTGTGAGCGCTGCATTGCTATTTCCAAAAGTAGTGGGAACCAATGTCGCAACATGACATGTAAATATAGTCCATATTGTTATGTTCATAGAGTTGTTAATATAAGTGAAAGTAGTATTCCCAATTCAGGTTTGGGTGTATACGCTAAAGAAGATTTAAAAAAAGATAAATTAATTGGTAGGTATACCGTTGGCACACAAAAATTGATATCAAATCAACTACCTCCATTAAATCAACGAACGCACATTTGGGAGAAAAATAAAAATTTATTTTATGATGCATCAAAAACAAATTCCGTAGCCGGTAAATTTAATGATTGCACTCCTTAAACAGCCAAGAAAATAAAATGCAAAAATAATGCTGTAATAAATTCTGTCGGGAATGTTCGATTAAAAAAAGATATAAAGAAGAATGAAGAAATATCTGTTTCGTATGGAAAGG
Source organism: Cymbomonas tetramitiformis (assembly GCA_001247695.2). Lineage (NCBI taxonomy): Eukaryota > Viridiplantae > Chlorophyta > Pyramimonadophyceae > Pyramimonadales > Pyramimonadaceae > Cymbomonas > Cymbomonas tetramitiformis. The sequence goes on from LGRX02012513.1 coordinate 24,026, forward strand.
AATATTGGAGAAACAGATGATAAATTATTTTATCAAATTTATCATATTTATATTTATTCCACCGGAAACTCTCACCGAACCGGATAAGTTCACCGGAAGCTCACCGGAAGCTCACCGGACCGGATAAATTCACCGGAATTGTCTAGGGTTTGGAGGGTAGTAGAATGTTGTAGGGTTTGGCGATAAGATTTTACCCCAACCCTAGGGCGCAGCCCTAGGGTTTTGTTGGTGGGGGAAAATTTTGTCGTCAAACGCTACATCATACTACT
>LGRX02012514.1:0-10542 GCA_001247695.2 Cymbomonas tetramitiformis
GACGATCACAAGTGTGCATGAACACGGTCCCCGCAGAGTCTGCACAATCTAACGATCACAAGTGTGCATGAATAGGGTCTCCGCAGAGTCTGCATAATTCAATGCTCACAATTTTGCATGAACACCGTTCCCCGTAGAATCGGCACAATGTCGATCATTAGATTGTGCCGACTCTGCGCAGACAACTTTTAATATGGTCCGGTGCTGTCACACCTCTTTGCACGCTTGCCTGCCCCCGAGTGCTCCAGTGGCTGCTCTGCGCAGCGGTTTGAGAGTCCTCGGGCCCTGGCCTTCGGCTGAGGCGGGCTGAGGAGGGCTGAGGAGGTGCGCCTGCAATGACGCGCAGACAACTTGGTGGGCGCCTTCATCGTGGGGGATGGCCCGGACCTGCCGGACGCGACGCACGCGCACTCCTGCCGGGAGACGTGCGAGATGATCTTCGGGCCGTGTGCCTCGGGCAGCGGCTACTACGAGGGGTCCACGGCGGCCACGGAGATCACCGGCACTTGCTACGGGGACACCTTCGACGACCTCGCCGACGGTGCCACTTGCTCTGAGACATTTGTGAGAGCGCTCACCTCAGCCGCGCCCTGGCCTCCTGTTAATCAACCCTCTGCGCCGCCAATGCCCTGACCTCCGACCCATCTCTAGCACACCGCCCATTTCCCCACTGCCAACGACGTGCCCTTGGTCCCTTCCCCCCTCCCGCATCCAGCCGGCTGCCAGTGGCGCTCGCCTGAAAGGTCCTTTCTCGGTGGCATGCCCTTGCTTCCCCCCCTGGCAGCGTCCCCGATGCCCTCACAAGTGCCATGCCCACCTCCCCATGACGCCCTGCCCTTGAACCCCTCACCAACACCCCACAATCGCCACCGCGCATATGCCCCCTGTTTGTCTCCTTGGCGCCTCTGCCACCCCCAACATACTCCTGCCTTCAGGCTCTCCCGATTGCCCTGCCACAGCTGTGGGTGTTGCGCAGCACCTGAATGCATATCGCACCATTCTTGCTGTACGATTCGCTCCTGACAGTCTACCACTTGCTCCAAATTGGGCGCTCGGTCTCCTTCCTCCCTGAACCCTAATCAGGCTGGCCGGTGCAGGCTGCACACGAGTCGGTGTGTCGATTCATATTATAATAGGGGCGGGCATTCATTTTAATTCGAGATTGGGGTTAGGGAATTTGATTAATTGCACAGTGGGCGTAGACATCTCATCTTAATCCAGTTTGGGTGTAGGCAAATGACTTTATGTGTAGTTTGGGGTTAGACTATAGAAAATAAATCCAGATTTGGGGGAGACAGAGGCAGTTTGGAATGTCGACGCCCAATCTGGATTTAGCTGAAATGTCTTCACCCAATCTGGAGTCTTTTTTCAATGGTCTGTCCCCAAACTACAACGAAGTCATTTGCCTAACCCCAAACTGGATTAAAATGAAATGGCTACGCCCACTGTGCAATTAATCAAATTGCTTACCCCCGATCTGGACTGTAATGAAAAGTCTAACCCCCACTGTGAGCTTATCCCTATTATTGTTGTTATAATTGTTCATATGCTTGATGCGATCCTTCCACCGGAGAGGTTCATGCGAGGATGGCCATGGCGTCAGCCGTCACTCCTGCTCATGTGCTTCTCTTGCCGCTGGGACACGTGGCACTCCTCCTCTGCTGGCGGAGTTCCATGCAACCTCCGCCGTAGAGTGGCATAAACCACATGGTGCCACAGCAACGTGCGGTGACGTGTGGAGACGGTGATGGATGCGGCAGCTGCAGCCTGGCGCCCGCCGCGTGTTCTGACAACAGTGAGTGTGGCTGTGAGTGTGGTGAGGACAGCCGGACGACTATAAGCCCGGCGCATTTTTCAAGCTTTCGGGTGGCTGGTCGTCCTATGTCAACCACCACCATTGCCGGGCACTCAACTTCTGCTGGTGCACTCCAGGTCTCTGTCCCGTGTGGCCCCCCACAGCCCCCACAGGCTCTCCCCCTTTCGTCCCTCGTGGAATTGCTACCTTTCCAAAGCTGCTAACTCGTGAACGGAAACCCTGGAGTGATCTTATTCGTACTTGAAAGGCCTTTTCCATAAGCCGGTTTCGTGCTCGGGCACCCCCACCCCCGTGCTCGGATACCCCCACCCTCGTGAGTATGGAACGCAGACGGAGGGGCTTAGAGAGGGGGGGGCGTGGGCGCAGCAACCCTGGTGGGGTCCTACGTAGTGCGGGACGGCCCCCTCTGGAGCCTCAGCCCCACGACGTACTCCTGCATAGATGCTTGTGAGCACATCTTTGGGCGCTGCGCCAGCTCCTACGCCGGCTCCATTGTCTCGACCCACGTCACGGCCACCTGCTACGGCAACTCCTATGCCAGCACATGCAGCGATCCTCAGGTGCAGAGCGGAAGCCCCACCCGAGCTGCGCTTCATCCCCCCCAGGATAGCACCCTCTGCGCCTTCTGCTTCTCAATCAAGAGGGAGTCGCGGAGCTGGGCGCTACCTCTTTCTGTCTTCCCCCCTGTGCTCGTTCCACTTCACCCCTATCCTCCTCCTCCTCCTTCTCCTCTGTCTTCGCTTTCCTGTCTCGCCTTTTGGTGAGATCTATGTGCGCGTTATCAGGGGGAAAAGGGTGCGGTCAGGGACGGAAGCTAGATGCTATCCGCTGCGCCGTCAAGTTTCTCTGGGGTGTTAATTCCACGCTTCGGGGTGTTCTTGAACGCTGCGACCTTCCTTCACAATCGCAGATTTCAAATCAGAGAGGGCTCCCAGAGAGGGCTCCCGGGAGTCTAGGCTCTGTATGATTGTGCGTGGTGGGACGCACTCCGTGGCGTTCTCCTCCTGCACGGACCGGGGACTATGCCAGATCGGACATTCAAGACTAGTTTTGTAGATTATCTTTGGCTGTGCAACCGACACCTCAACACCTTTTCCTCTCCCGTCTTACCTCCAAGCTTCTTGCTACTTCGGTTTCCCTTGAGATGTGCAGTCTGAGATGCCCACGATAGGGGGGGCATCTCCGGGCGCAAGCAATGCAAGGCGGGCAACCAATGGCGAGGCAGCCAAGGGGAGGCAATTAGCAAGTCACCAATGAGGATCGATGAGAGGCAGTGAGTGGGCAGTCAGCCAATGGCAACTAGGTGGCGGGAGGGCAGCAGTGAGGCGGGTCAAGGGATCGAAACGGAAGAGACGGGGAGGAGATTAGATGCAAGGTTAGGCAGCGAAGGGGAAGGGGGGGGCAAGGGGCGATGCCAAAGCCGGTGCTCGGAGAGGCAGTGAAGGGGGGGGAGGGTTGGCGACAACGAGGGCAATGAGGCGCAGCGTGTGACAAATGAGATGCAATGAGGAGCTAGGCTGAAGGGGCGGGAGGGGATTGGCGGACAGCCGGACCGCTACGTCAACGGGTTGAAGTACGAAACAGCCGGGGCATGGAGCGCTTTCGTGAATGATAATGGCTGCAACCGCTTGAACTACTGCTGGTGTGCAAGTAGGTGGCCCCGGCGATTTCCCCCTTCGGAACCCATATTTTCCCTTCCTTAGCCCGACCAATCCAACCCGATTCAACAGATGCGATGAAACAAATGCCGGGGACTGGGGAATTGTTGCGCATCTTTGATGGGAAGCGCCCGTGCCGTTGGATCAAGAGACCACGCTAGCTTCTTGGATGTGCTGCGAGGGCCTGCGCATAGCTGCATGCAGTACGAGGTGCCAGGGTAGGATAGACTGTGACAGCTGCATCAACTGACACAAATTGTGAGGGGAGGACAACCCCTGAAGGGTATCACTGCCACTGGTTGCTGTGCGCTCGCAGCGCTCCCCTCTCCGCCTCCGCCGTCCCCTCCACCCCCATCTCCGCCCGCCTCCCCCTCCCCTACCTCCGCCGTCCCCTCCTCCTCCCTCTCCTCCTCCTCCCTCTCACCACCTCCCCCCCGTCCCCCCTCCACGTGCTCCACCGCCTCCCCTCCCCCCGCCTCCTCCTCTCCTCCTCCCTCTCACCCCCATATCCGCCCCTCCGCCCCCTCCCTCGCCCCCCTCCTCCGCCACCTCCATCCCCCCCCCTCCCCGCCCATGCCGCCGCGGTCCGCAGGACGAGGGGTTTCTGTTTGGATCCGACATCATCAGTGCTCTGCTGGTGGCCATCATGATCGTGGCAGTGCTCGGTCTGTGCGGCTTCGGCTGGTTCTACCGCAGGCAGAAGACCCACAAGGAACAGGTTCGTGCCACCCCACCTTCATTCACATGAGGGCATTGCGCGGCTCGTGCTCCTGGGGAGTACAGCAAAGATGACTGGCATCTCCCCTGTAGCCGTCCGGAAAAACAGAATAGACATCTCGGACATTTCTATAGCTTCGGCGGAGGCCGGCAGCGACATATTGCCGTGCGAAAGACACCCTGCCACGTGACAGCTATGACCTGGGCACTTGAGCTCGAGGGCGCACGCTGCAATCTTGAAACGGTCGCGCGCTCAGCCACGAGCTGCATTGTGTTCTCAACAGGCCTGCCATGATGGCACGGTGTCACGGCCCGGCTGCTGGATTTGCCAGGGCCAGCAGCGGCGGCATGCGATGAGACCGCCGCCGCAAGCCGCCGGTGGGAGTTTGGGTTTTGGTGGAGTGCGGCCAATGGGGTTTGTTCGGGTTGTGCAGCAAATGCAGCAGCGACGGCGCGAGTCTGCGCTGGTGGTCCGCCGGAAACCTTCCAAGCGACAGTTGCAAACCGCCCCGATGACGCCGATGAAATTGAAGAATGCGGAAATAGTGCCGGAGGTTAGCCCCACTCGTTACTTTTTCCGCTTGATTAGAATGAACTCCCTGAGCGTCAAGAAATCAGTGGTGGTTTTGTGCCCGTGCTTCTTTCGAGCGGCATTCAATGACTCATCGTCGCCTGGGTGCCCATCATGATCGTCGCCTGGGTGCCCATCATGGTCATTGCCTGGGTGCCCAGCATGGTGGGTCGTCTGGTTGCCACATCATGTGGTCGTCGCCTGGTGCCCATCATGGTAAATCGTCTGGGTGCCCATCATGGTCGTGCCACAGGTGCCCATCACGGTGGTACCCAGCGTGCCCATCATGGTCGTCGCACGTGCCCATCATGGTCGTCGCCACAGGTGCCCATCATGTGGTGGATCGCCTGGGTGCCCATCATGGTGGGTGCGCCTGGGTGCCCATCATGGTGGGTCGTCTGGTGCCCATCATGGTGGGTCGCCACCTGGGTGCCCATCTGGTCGTCGCCAGGGTGCCCCATCATGGTCGTCGCCTGAGTGCCCATCATGGTGGAGTCGCCTGGGTGCCATCATGGTGGGTCGCCTGGATGCCCATCAAGGTCGTCGCCTGGGTGCGCCCATCATGGTGCGTTAAGCCAGCGTGCCCATCATAGTGCGTCACCTGGGTGCCCATCATGGTGCGTCGCCTGGTTGCCCATCATGGTCGTCGCCAGGGTGCCCATCATGGTCGTCGCCTGGGTGCCCATCATGGTCGTCGCCTGGTGCCATCATGGTCGTCGCCTGGGTGCACACCATGGTCGTCGCCTGGGTGCCCATCATGGTCGTCGCCTGGGTGCCCATCCCATGGTCGTCGCCTGGGTGCCCATCATGGTCATCGCCTGGTTGCCCATGGTGGTCGTCGTGTGGGCAGGTTATGTGTGACGCCCCCGGCCAATGAGTGCCGAGTATTTCCAAGAACGCGGCAGGTTGCCTGTTCAGCTTGTTGCAGTGCCTGCCCTGGCCAATCCCCGCCTCCTCCATAGGGACCACGCAGCCCTCCTCAAGCCCTGGGAGAAGTCCTCCACTGTTATTTCAGGGCTACCCCTGAACCCAACCATCGTGCTCGCCGCACTCATTTCCACTGGGGCTGCTCCCCACGCTCCTTGTCCCGCATCCGCCATCCTCGTGCTCTCCACTCGCCGTGAAGCCATGGTTCTTGCATCCGCTGGGCGGTGGGCCGGCCACTCTCGCCGTGCCTCACGCCACTCGTTGCATGGAGCCGTGCTATGGCCTGTAGCGGTGCCCAGCGCATGCGATAAGCCACCAGAGCAATATGCTGCTGTGGGCTACCCACAAACCCAACCTGTGCGTGTTGCATCCAACACAGCCGGCCGCCCGGCACGCCCACCATCCAGCCCCCCTTCACCTGCAGCGTGTGTGGCTGTGAATATATAATACTGCGTAAGAGCGCCGCGGTGCGAAGGTGGATTCCCTTACCAGCTAAGTTTGTTCACAACCGGTGAGCTGCACTTAGGCGTGCCTCTCTCTCCCCTCTGATCCCCGTGATCTCCTTTCTCCCCGTGATCTCCCCGTGATCTCCTTTCTCCCCGTGATCTCCTTTCTCCCCGTGATCTTCCTTTCTCCTTTTTCCCCGTGATCTCCCTGGTGATCTCCTTTCCCCCCTCTGATCCCCGGGCGCTCAATGAGGCCGTGTCGTAAGTGGGCTTCGGTTTGGGCCGGGGAGTTGCGCCAGGGTCTGGTGTGGGGAGCGACTGGCAATGAGAAAGGAGGAAAACAACAAGATCGTGTGGTCCAGGAGCGATCGAATACTCCTGCGGATGGGAGCCCCAATTCCGCAGCCGCGGGCAGCAATGACTCGCAAGAGAACACTGCGAGCAGAGCAGCTGGTGGCGCACCACCTTCGTTGCAAGTGACAATACCAAGTGGTATGCAAACACCGCACAGGCCTTTCCGGAGGTCCAGAGGAGGGGTAGTGCTTCCTGTTTCTAGTTGTGGGATTGTGGCAGGACCCGATCCGGGATATTGTCCAAGTCAAAAGAAGTTTGGTTGGAGGGGCGTCAGGGGAGCGCTCCAGGATGGTACTGAAGGCTCCGGGCCGGGCTGTGTGATGCGGCAGAGGACCCGCTCGAGACGCACAACGTGTTGCCGGAAGTCTCGTTAGTGCCGCTGTCGCACGACGGCGGTTCGGGGCAGGAGCAGAACGCGCGGACTTCGCCTGGTAGCCGCAACGAGGCGTGGGGGGGCACCACCGGCACATCCGTCGATGCGGATCTCTTGCAACCGGAGGATCTCATGGGCGGCGCGGAAACAGACCTCGGCATGGTGACGGAGCTCGAGGCCTCCGCGCCCGGGCAAGTCGTGAGCCCGCGCCAAGTGAAGCTGAGCCCGGTGCCCCCCGCTGGCGCCGCCATCAAATCCGCATCCACCTCGGCAGAGGGCGGCAGATCGAGGTCGCACGCCAAGTCCAAATACATGCAGGACATGCAAGCGAGCTTTGACCGAAAAGCGAAAGTGTCCAGCGACAAAGGTGTGGTGACCAGCTTTGTTTCTGATGCCCCGCTCTTGACACTTGGCGTTGCTCCCTCGATGACCGTGCACCCTAATCATCTCATTCGTCAATCGCCGTGCTCCCTGCCTGGCTTTGTCCCCTGATGACCTGGCACTAAGATCGCCGCTCCCATAATGACCTCAACCTGCGCCTGACTCGTGGCGTAGGCGCTTCCCGTCTGCTCATCGCACCCACTGATCACTTTATCTCCTCCTGTTGCCAGAAAGTTTCTCTGGTGGGGTTTGCGACACCAGCTTTGGATTTCTGTGTGACCGGCCCCTACTTTGGGTTTCTGTGTCACTGGCCCCAGCTTTGGGTTTCTGTGTGACCGGCCCCAGCTTTGTGTTTCTGTGTGACCGGCCCCAGCTTTGGGTTTCTGTGTGACCGGCCCCTGCTTTGGGTTTCTGTGTGACCGGCCCCAGCTTTGGGTTTCTGTGTGGCCCCTGCTTTGGGTTTCTGTGTCACTGGCCCCTGCTTTGGGTTTCTGTGTGACCGGCCCCAGCTTTGGGTTTCTGTGTGACCGGCCCCTGCTTTGGGTTTCTGTGTGACCGGCCCCTGCTTTGGGTTTCTGTGTGAACGGCCCCAGCTTTGGGTTTCTGTGTGACCGGTCCCAGCTTTGGGTTTCTGTGTGAACGGTCCCTGCTTTGGGTTTCTGTGTGACCGGCCCCAGCTTTGGGTTTCTGTGTGAACAGCCCCTGCTTTGGGTTTCTGTGTGACCGGTCCCAGCTTTGGATTTCTGTGTCACTGGCCCCAGCTTTGGGTTTCTGTGTGACCGGCCCCAGCTTTGGGTTTCTGTGTGACTGGCCCCAGCTTTGGGTTTCTGTGTGACCAGCCCCAGCCTGTCCTAGTGTGTACCCAACTCGTTTGGAGTGATATTCTGGATCAGTTTTGTTGACCTGTCTCGCGTCGTTTGGTGAGATACGCGTTGTCTGGTCCATGCGTGACGTCCAATTATGACGTGCTGCCCAGCCTTTCTCTTCGACAATCATGCTCCCATGCAGCTGTTCATTAGTTACATATCGAGAATTAAGCATGTAGCGCCTTCAGCTAATGACCCTTGTCATCGATTCTGGTGTGTGTGTGCGCGCGCGCGCACGCTAGTGCAGTAGCTGAGTGAGCTGAATGTGATGTGGGGGTTTTACCTATTTGCCCAGCGCCGGCTTCCCGAAGTTCATCTGCAGCATCGACACCTAAAACACCCACAGGCAGAGTCAGCAAATTTCTTGGGGACTTGATACCGGGCAGTCCAAAATCGTGATTGTCTAACGAGAAGGCGTGAGGGCACACCATGTTGGAGATGTCACCATGACGTTTTATCTGTGAAACAGACCACGGCACTGCAGTCTTTGCCACCTTTCATGACGCCGACCTCAATTTCGGTCGCCTTTCATAATCTCGATTGCCATGCACGTGTCCTGTTATCAATTTCAGTTGTCAAACAGTGAAACTGTTCGCAGTAGCTCAGCTCTGTCACCCTCTCGTGCTTCCTCACCTTCTGCACCCGCAGCTGTAAAACTTGTTATTATTTCATATAGCTTCGCTGTTGTATGGTTGACCGGAGCGATGCATCTCCTGCATTGTAATGCTTCACTGCGTGTGTGTTCTCACATAAACCTTCATAGGCTGAAATTAAGCTTGCCCCACGTGTTATGAAGTGGGCCCAGGTTGCCGATATGGAGCTGAATGCAAATCCAGATCCGGGATACCATTAGGTTCTGAATATTTGATGCCGAACTCTTTGAGTGATTTTGGGGGCTATCTAAATCCGTTATCGTTGTGAGGTGGCGGCCTGCATTGGGCCACTGAAAACTTATAGCAACAAAAACCGCTCCACGTCACCTGTGGCGTGCATGCCAGTGGCTCGAAAGTGGTCGGCAAACATTCACTTGACATTTATCTGCAAAAAATTGAATGTTTACCATTACCTGTCAGAAAAAAAGTTGCAAGTCCACTAAGTACTGATCTAGAATAATTAAGTCAGTTGGTAGCATGACAGCTGGCGGCCGTCCCCGTTCGCAAACCACCAAACACACACACACACACCTTTGCCAACTAAGAACAGAAGGGAACAAAGCATACTACGTCGATGGGGACGGCACGTACATACATAGGGACTATAACCAGAGGAAAACAATGGGAAAGTCGTGGTTGATGACCGCGCCAATGAACAGCAGAGGTGCAACCTGAGTAAAAATATACTAAGAATCGAATTGAAAGGAAAGCATGACATACCAGTGAGCACATTCGAAGGCGAGATATGCAGTCTGTTGATGGTATACTCACGTGATAAAAACGGAAAGGAATAAATTAATGAATTCTTTACTAAACGCCTCGACGACGTTGCTAGAGGAAATTATGACAGCAGTCGAGTAGGAGAGGTAAGAACAGCAAATGATGACTGGCTGGCTCGTCTCGAACATTACCACCGATGTCGCAGTACCATTATATTGAAGCAGGGTGCATCAAAATGCCGCATGAGATAAAAATCGTGGCATTCATGATATGTGCTGTCAAGGTGGGATTTAGCCCCGAGAATTAGCCACAGTGGTAGTCTTAGACTAATCAGACGGATGCGTGTATCTCTGATATAGAATCGTGTGCTGTCTATCTTATAGCTGAAATCAAGAGGATGTGTCTATGAGAGCAGTGCCCGCTCTGGCCAATCAAAGTCATCCTCGGAGTCTGGGTAAACAAATGCATGGGAAGACTTTCTCCTTGTGGCTAACGATTTACATATGCTGCTATTATATATTGTTACAAAATCAATTGCGTATTCATTTCGCTTGTGAATTCTCCGAGTCAAATTTCTATGCTTTAGCATGCGTTGTATACCATGCAGTAGACAGTGCTCATGTTTCCGCCTGCTCATTTGCTATTTTAATGAGTAAACATATACTGATGATAATGGATAACGACATGATGCTTGCGCGCAATCAGGGAGCATATATACCAATCAAGGTGTGTTCACGCATATGCATGATTTCTATGCGGCATTATTTCTGACTTCTTCTAATTTTCATTGCATTCAATCTGTTATTTGTTTCATGATTGCTCGCAAACATGTCGGTGTCAAGGTTGATGCATGACATCTTTATTCTGCAGCCAGCGCCAACTCCAGCTGCTGGCGGCATAGAAGTTCTATCTCCACAAAACCCCAGTTAGGGTTTTAAGAAGAGAGATGTCAATTTTGTTGTCAAGCTCGTGCAGCTGCAAATGTGTAACCACCTGCTGCTGACTTGCAGCGTGGAGGGGCAATATGTGGTCGTCGTCTGGGTGCTTATCATGCTCGTCG
>LGRX02012515.1:0-38163 GCA_001247695.2 Cymbomonas tetramitiformis
AGATATATTTGTATCTGAAGACGGCGCCAGACGCTGCAAGTTGACTACGCGAAGTGGACCCGCTATGCGTGTGACCCTGGCGGATGGCTCAGTCAAGACGACTGGTCATGTGGCTTATTCTAAGTTCACTGCCAGGACCACGACAGGGACCTATACTGAGCAATCTATGGCTATGCGGGTGCTACCCTTGGGCATCGCCGTGGACATGGTGTTGGGAGGGAAATGGCTACGCAGCTTATCTCCCATTACGCTGGACTATGATGGCAATGGTGCAGTGTCCTTTTCTAACAAAAGGAAAGGAGGCGGTGCAGAGAGGGTTACCATTTCCGGGTGTAATCCTGGAATCAGTGCTGCCCCTGGAGGAAGGAAAGGGAAGCGACGAGGAGATGTGGATTGTGCCGGGCTGATTGACGAGGTGTTCCTCACTTCGGTGCAGTTGAAGAAACATATAGTGGCCGCGGAAACGCGGAGACTCGCGGGAGACGCTTCTTCAATGCCCGCATGGTTGATGATGGCTGCGAGGACCACAACCGGAGAGTCGGCTTTCAAGGTGGAAGCTGAGGATTTGGCCGTTGAGAAGGAGGACATCTCGAAGATTCCTACTGGCGCCAACGATGAACCGAAGAACCCTGTGTCGCAGCAGGACTCGCAAGATGCGGATGCCACTGCAGCGTGGAAGAAGAAGTTCGAGGACCTCTTCGACGAGTTTGAGCAGGAGCTGCGGGACTCTTTACCTTCTGGATTGGAAAACCTTCGGCACGCTGACGAAGATCAGGCGAAGATTAACCTCAAGCCGGACAGAGAAGGAGGACCTCCCTGTAGAAGACCTTACAAGATGTCTGTGGAGGAGTTGCGTCAACTACGAGAACGCATTGAACAACTGGTGGAGAAAGGATATATACGACCCTCTTCGAGTCCGTATGCGGCTCCTTGTTTAATGGTACCCAAGCCAGGACAGCCCCATATCCTTAGGCTGGTGTGTGATTTCAGGCAACTGAATTCACAAACAATTCGAGACCGGTATCCTCTACCTGATATTCAAATGATGTTTGACGAGATGCAGGGAGCTACCCATTTCTCCACCTTCGACGCTGTAGACGGGTTCTGGCAAGTACCTATGGCACCCGAGGACGTGGAGAAGACAGCGTTTACTACTCAGATGGGAGCCTACGAGTGGTTGGTAATGCCTCAAGGCTTGCAGAACTCCCCGTCACAATATCAACGGCGAATGCAGCGAGCGTTGGGACATTTACCCTTCGTCAGAATTTTCATTGACGATGTGTGTGTTTACACCAGTGGGACCGTGGAGGAGCACTACTCTGCGGTACGCACATTTCTGTTAACATGCCGCGAGAAGGGTGTATACTTGAAGAAGTCTAAGGCACAAATGTTGAAGTCTTCTATCAAGTTCCTTGGTCACACTCTGTCGAAGGAAGGGTGCCAACCTCAACATGATAAGGTGGCGGCAGTGCGCGATTGGCCTGCGCTGGAGAATGTTACCCACGTGCGGCAGTTCTTGGGACTGGCGGGATATTATAGGCGTTTCATCCACTGCTTCTCTGAGATAGCGTAGCGCAGCCCTTGACCAAGCTGACCAAGACGGATGTACCCTGGACATGGGGACCGGAGCAGCAGTGGGCCTTTGAGGAGTTGAAAGCTGCTCTGGTTAAGGCGCCCATTCTGGCATTGCCAAATATGAAGGCGGCAGCTGATGGATCTGCTCCTTTTCTGGTGCAGACGGACGCTCGCGGAGTGGCGCTAGGCGGGGTCCTTATGCAAGACTGTGGGAATGGCCTGAAGGTGATTGCATATGAGAGCCGACAATTTTCAGCGGCAGAGCAGAATTACCATACTGGAGAGCGAGAACTGGGTGCTCTACATCATTGCTGTACAGTGACGTGGAGACATTATTTGATATTCACTGAGTTCAAGCTTCAAGGTGATCACCGCCCATTAGAGTGGTTAATGGAGCCGGGGCGTGAGCTATCTAGGCGACAGGCGAGATGGTACATGGACTTGGTGGAGGTGGGTGTTCCCCGTATGGAATATGTGAAGGGGGCTCTGTTGCTGGTACCTGACGCCTTGTCTCGCCGACCTGACTATGTGGTCAAGTCGCCACGAGATGGGTTGAAGGAGGCGGGGGTATTGGACGACAAATCCGATTTACCCAAGACTTCGCTCGCTGCGATGGACACCTCCCACATCTTCGAAGAGGGGCCCTCGAATAGCTATCCTGCATGGCATGCAGAGCAGCAGGCTTATCTTCACGCGGTGGACACTTTACAGATAGCGGAGAAAGCTATGGAGGCTACCCTGGCCTTTAAAAGTCAGGGGAAGTATCTGAGATCCAAGACGCTGGACAAGCGCATCACTTCTAAATTGAAGGGGGTATCAGATAAAGTCGCGGAGGTGAGCAGTCGCACCGAGGACACTCAGACGACCCAGCAGAAGTCGGGTGGACTGGAACGCACATTGAGGAGGAGTCCCCGCTCCCAAGTGTTGCGAGTGAAGGAGGGGCATGTGGCACGTGTGGGTGGTACGTTTATGCATAATTTGACGAATTTTCGAAAAAATGACATTTAGAAGTGTTAGAAGGTTGGAGAAGTTTGGAGAAGGTTTGGACAAACTCAAAAATGTAAAATTTTGACATTTCGGGTTTTGGAGTAGCCGTGCGGGGCCATTTCGTTTACTGCAAATACAAGGGAATCAAGTTGTGCACATGGAATGCTTGCGCGACACATTAATAAGTTTATAAAAGGCCATTACAAGGTTTGGGAAGGTGCAACATGATAGTAGAAGGCAGTAAAAGGTTGCATGTCCAATATTCTAGGGTTTTAGGGTTGCTGGCGGGGTGGTGTGGGTGAAATATTAGTTGTGAGAGGGGGTTCGGCGTGTGCGGGGTCCGCTATAAAGTGCACAATTTCGGGAAATGATGATATTACACGGTTTGATATTTTTGGAGAAGTTTGGAGAAGGTTTGGACAAACTCAAAAATATGAATTTTGACGTTTAGGGTTTTGGAGTAGTCGTGCGGGGCCATTTTGGTCACTGCAAACGGCAGGAAATCGAATTTTGCACTTGGCATGCATGCGCGGCATATGAATGTGTCGCTACAAGGCCAATAACAAGCGGGAAATTATATTGTATGATTTAATATTTTTGGAGAACATCGGAGAAGGTTCGTAGAAACAAAATAATGCAATATTTTAATATTTTGGGTTTTGCAGGAGCCGCGCGGGACCAATTTGTTCACTGCAAATATCAGGATGGTTGCCGTGTCATGCACACGGCCGATGTTTTGAAAATAAAGAGCAATTCAATATGCAAGTGCATTTCCATGCTTATATTCCAATGTTCATACACAATCTAATGTATGAATACTTGCAAGTGACATAATTACCGTAGTGTCAGGTTATTAGAGTTATGCCAAAATTGCAGCTTACTGTAGCACGAAGCACCAAGATGCGGCTCTCGGGACAGCTCAAATAGCACTTTTAGTTAGGCAAACGATTTCTAAGCTAGCGCCTGTCGAACAGCTCTTCCAAGGAAACACGTGAGCGTGAAGCCCCACGAGCAAGGTCCTGCAATTGATCCGCGGTCAGGGTGAAAAGCTGCTGTGCTGGTTGGGCGAGCTGCTGTGGTTGGGCGAGCACCTGCGGTTGCGCGAGCAGCTGGGGTTGCGCGAGCAGCTGCGGCGGTTGCGCGAATAGCTGGGGTTGCGCGAATAGCTGGGGTTGCGCGAGCAATTGTGGTTGCAGCTGGTAGGATTGCTGAAGCTGCGAGAGCTGCTGGAGCTGCTGAAGTTGTTGCAGCTGTTGAAGCTGCTGGAGTTCTTGCAGCTGTTGAAGCTGCTGAGGCTGCTGCACCGGTTGAAGCTGTTGGGGCTGCAGCAACGGTTGAAGCTGCTGGAGCTGCTGCATCTGTTGAAGCTGCTGGGGTAGCTGCACCTGTTGAAGCTGAGACTGGGGCTGCGAGAGTTGCTGCAGCTGCAGGGGCTGCTGCGGCTGTTGAGCTGCTGGGGCGGCAGCACCTGTTGAAGCTGAGACTGGGGCTGCGGGAGTTGCTGCAGCTGCAAGGGCTGCTGCGGTTGTTGAAGCTGCTGAGGCGGCAGCACCTGCTGAAACTGCTGGGGCTGCGGGAGTTGCTGCTGCTGCAAGGGCTGCTGCGGCTGTTGAAGCTGCTGAGGCGGCAGCACCTGCTGAAACTGCTGGGGCTGCAGCACCTGATGAACCTGAGCCTGTGACTGTGGGAGTTGCTGCAGGTGCTGGGCCAGGAGGAGTTCCTCCTGCTGCTGGGCCTGCGGGACGCCCTGACGAACTGCTTCCAGACCTGAGATCTCACCCTCCGTCCCTTGCTCCGCCGTGGGCGTCGCCGACGCCACAGGTGCCGGACGCGGTTCCTCGGAGGCCGGCACTTGCGGCAGGAGCGTCTCCAAACTAGCGCGCTCCAGCTCTAAGCGCCGGTCCAGTGCGCTCTGCTGTCTCTGCTCCAACGCTTCCAAGCTCCGACCAAACTCCTCTCCCTGCTTCCTCAACAGCTCCTCCAGCTGTTCACTCGTCACGCCCACCTGCACAGGTCCACTTCTTCCTTCCTCTACATACACCTGCGCCGCCTGTGATACCGACAGCACCCCACTGCCGACACTTGACCTCCGGCCTCGAGAACGACCACCTCCAGCTTTCCCCGTGCCTTTCCCCGTGCCAGCATCAAGTGCCCTACCCGACACGTCGCTCGGTGCTTGGCTCCCCCTTCGGTGTGGAACGGCCAGGTGCGCAGGCGCGGCAACCCGCTTCTGCAAGGTGTGGCCGTCAGCCAAATCCGACCTCATGCGCTTCCTTCCTTTCACCGCCTGAGACGCAATTGTCTCAGGCGGTGCAGCATCCTCCGTGACCGTATCCCCCTCGGAACCCGCGCCCCCACGGCTAGGGGCAACGGATGCCGCGTCCTTGTCGACGAAGAGGTAGTCGTCACGGGTAACGCTGGGTCCTAACTCCACCCGGTCCGCCGTATTGACCTGCCTCAACGGGGCCGTGACGGACACGCCCTCCTGGAAGCCCTTCGTTTTTTCCACGGCAATCTGTTGAGGCACGAACTTCCGGAGGACCTGGAACACTTTGTCGATCTGCTCGTTGTCACGGAAGTAAGCCTCCCCTCGGGCTTTGTCCGTTACGCCCACGTTCAGCTTGTTCATGCGGAAGGTGTGAAACATCTCCGGGTCGGCGTTCGGCCCATCGATTGGCCCCCCGCAATGGACAAACCACCCTTTATTCTTTATGTGCAGGATTGAGCCTACCACATACCCCCCCGAGTGACCCTGGTGAAACACCACTCCGCCGTACGAGAATTTCCCGTTCGATTTCTCGGCGTATCCCTCCTTCCCACCAAAGCCGTCGCCATACACATACCGCGGCCTAAAGTTAATGTACTTGTTGTACGAGTGAACACGTTGCGGCAGATCCAGGTCCTCCCACCGAGGCTTCCGCTGATGGCCACCTACGGGCAATGCCTGTGCGGGAGTGTTCGTGGGTTGCTCCGCCGATCCCAACGGCGCGGCCGGTACCACCCCCGCGGTCTCGGGTGCGGGCACCTCCGTGCTCGTGGGGGCGGGAGCATCCGCGGGTTGAGCCGCCGCTCCCGACGGCTCCTCTACACCCCCCGCGGGTTGCTTCGCCGATCCCGACGGCGCGTCCGGTACCACCCCCGCGGTCTTGGGTGCGGGCACCTCCGTGCTCGTGGGGGCGGGAGCATCCGCGGGTTGAGCCGTCCCTCCCGACGGCGCGTTCACTACCAGCCCTGCGGTGTCGGGTGCGGGCACCTCCGTGCTGGTGGGGGCGGGAGCATGCGCGGGTTGCTCCGTCCCTCCCGACGGCTCCTCTCCACCCCCGCGAACGCCCTCGGGTGTGGCCGCTTCAAGGGGTGGGGGAGCCGATGCCGAGAACTCCGAGAGCATGGACAAGGCAGGTGCCGGAGTGTCCGCGGGTTGCTCCGCCGATCCCGACGGCGCGTCCGGTACCACCCCCGCGGTCTTGGGTGCGGGCACCTCCGTGCTCGTGGGGGCGGGAGCATCCGCGGGTTGAGCCGTCCCTCCCGACGGCGCGTTCACTACCAGCCCTGCGGTGTCGGGTGCGGGCACCTCCGTGCTGGTGGGGGCGGGAGCATGCGCGGGTTGCTCCGCCCCTCCCGACGGCCCCTCTACACCCACCCGAACGCCCTCGGGTGTGGCCGCTTGAACAAGGGGCGGGGGCCGCGCCGACGGCACCGCAAGCAACGGCAAACTGTTCTCGAGCGCGCCTTCCAGCAGCATGGCACCATGTTTTGCGAGGTTCACAGCGTCTCTCTCGGCTTGGGAGGTTGGGTAGACCGTGCGCTTCGCCATGCACTCCGGCCTACCACAATTGTTCACCTCTTCAATGCCTTTGGCTACCATGCACACGTTATGGTAGCTAGCCTTGCAGTGCGAGCACCTGTGGACACCACGTGCATCGTCCTTCTCGCATATGAAGCAGGACTCATCTGGTGCTGGCGGTGGGGGTGAGGGCGGAGCCGTGGCGAGCCCACCTAATTCATAGAACACCAAAACCAAGCACGTTTACACAAGTAGGACGAGAAACATAAATAGAACTAAAAACTCATTACAACGTTATATTATTGGACCACTTTGAAAAATGTGCTCACCAGCGTCGCCGGTCTTCAGCGCGCTAGTAGGCCAGTCCAAGGACTTTCTTCGAGAACTCTGCGCTTCCTTGGCCAAGCCCGCCAACGCGCGGGGAGCGTCAATTGAGGCCAGCGTTTTAACGGTGGCCTCGGTGGCATCTTCCGCCACTTCACTAGCAGTACACTCTGATCGCTGCTCGCACTCCTTGCGCCCACAGTTCTTTTGATTTGTGAGCAAACCCAAATCGCCAGTCCCGAATTTTCGCTGACATGAAGGATGGAAACCACCTCCACAAACACCACAAGTCATGATGCTCGCGCTTTTCTTGCAATAAACGCACTTCCCCGGCCGAGGACCACACTGCTTGCATATTACTCCAACCTCCTCATTGCTAGAACACGCGAAATGAAAGTAGCCCTGGCACGTCTTGCATTGGATCTTCGGTACAATAGTTTTCGGGACCGCACAATCGCGGACCACACATTTCACTACATTCTCTTCTTTCTTCTTCGCAATAGCTTTCACAACAGCCTGTTTTCCACGGTTCGCCCCCATGTTTCTGGGGCAAGGTGTTAACGTGCTACTTACTCTTAGGTTTCAGGAGCATAAGTCAATTCAGTAAAGGCGGAGTCTTGGGCCTTCAAGTCCGTCCAGAACTCCAAAGCGCCACATCACCATGCACATACAAATATCCCACGCAAAAATATTTCGCTGTGGAACCCTAACAGATTTGGAGTCCGTCGATAAAACTTGATCGAACTCCAAAGCGCCACATCACGATGCACACAACATTATGTCACGGATATAAATTATGATGTGGAGCGCTGACAGATTTGGAGTCCGTCGATAAAACTTGATCGAACTCCAAAGCGCCACATCAAGATGCACATAACATTATGTCACGGATATAAATTATGATGTGGAACGCTGACAGATTTGGAGTCCGTCGATAAAACTTGATCGAACTCCAAAGCGCCACATCACGATGCACACAACATTATGCCACCGATATAAATTATGATGTGGAGCGCTGACAGATTTGGAGTCCGTCGATAAAACTTGATCGAACTCCAAAGCGCCACATCACGATGCACACAACATTATGTCACGGATATAAATTATGATGTGGAGCGCTGACAGATTTGGAGTCCGTCGATAAAACTTGATCGAACTCCAAAGCGCCACATCAAGATGCACATCACATTATGTCACGGATATAAATTATGATGTGGAACGCTGACAGATTTGGAGTCCGTCGATAAAACTTGATCGAACTCCAATGCGCCACATCACGATGCACACAACATTATGCCACCGATATAAATTATGATGTGGAGCGCTGACAGATTTGGTGAACTCCAAAGCGCCACATCATGAAGCACTTCACGCCATTTCGAAGTGAAACGCGTTCGTATTCTTCAAGAATGTGACCGGTGATGGAAGTGCGAGGAAGCTCATGCCCTCGCACGAATATATTTCATGTATATTTGATATGTGGTTAGCGTGGTAGAAACGACAACGATATGGGTGGGACGAAGCGGCGCCCCAATCCGACAAGCTTCAACGGTGCGGTTGTACTTTATTTGTAAAGAGCCCGAAGCTATTATGAACTATTATGATCTGTGACAAAATGCGTGAGAACGACTGTTGAGGAGTGCGCATACCTTTTTGTAGCAGGGGTGCACATCGTGGAAGGCCACGTGAAGTTCACCGTGGTTCGGGATGATCGACGTTGGCTACTAGGGCAGTTATGTGGAATCATGCATGTCATTCTAGCTATGAGCGTCTTTTTAGCTTTGTGCGGCTCAGACGCGAGCTACAATCCTGGACCAGACTGGGATATCCCGCCAATTCTTATGGACTTGCTACCTCTTCTAGTAGAAGTAGGCGACTCCGCACGCACCATACCTCTTGGAGTGTGGCCCCTACCGCAAGAAGCTATGCCGACGCTTCGACACTTGGTTACCAAGTTGGATTCGGTGTGCGATATTTGGGCGTCTGCACGAGCTGAGGCGACTTCCACGCCCTTGCGCAATTGTCAGATTCCTGACAGCTCAGACAAAGAGGAATGTTCTTCTCCAGACGAACTGGACACTTCGCGCGAAGTGTCCAAAGGAGGGATAGAGGGGCAAGAAGATGGTTTGCGTCGGTCGCTGACACGTCACGAAGTTGACAGACCACAGGAATACACGCCACTGAAGCGAGGAAACAGGAACCACTGGATAGGGAAGATGAGCGAGATTTTTAGTAGGTCCCCAAACCGCATCGCTTCAGCGGTGAGGGGGTACATTGAAACGCTGCCAAAGGAAGTGGCGGTAGGTGTGCTGCAACGCTGTCGCGCAGCGTTGTTCGGTGATACAGAAATGGCGAAGACCAAAGCTATGGACTGCATTCTAGAAAACCTGGTTGCGGTCTTTGGGGCGCTGTCGAGTAGGAATTCTAACTTGAACGAGGAGCACAAGCTTGCAGTGGCGGCCGCAGTGTTTGGCGAGAACATGCAAGAGGGGCAAGTGTTAACCGCAGCGACAACAATGTTAGGCGTGCATAAGCGTGTAGGATATGCGGGCATCACGGGGCATAAAAACATGCTGGCGGGTGCGAGGGTGGGCAATGCCGAGCGTGCACGAAGGAGCTTGCACGTGGGTGTGACGCGCCCCAAGCGACGTGGGCGTCGTTCAGTGTGCATGGCGGAAGCCACTTGTGCACTCATCCGCGACTTTTGGTTGCACCCGGACAACACGCGCGTGAGTCCTTGTAAGAAGGACGTGGTGTTGGCAAGAGATCCACACACGGGGAAGCTTAAGACGCCCCGTGAGTACGTTAGCAAGCATTGGCTTGAGGCTTCGCAACTAGTGGTGTACCGGAGATTTGTGGCGAAATATCCAAGCGTGAAGGTGGGGCAAAGGTCGTTTGAGAAGGCGGGAGTTTGCAAACCGCACAATGTGGTACGGTTGACAAGAAGGGACAACATCTCTTGTTGTTGTAGGTATCACGAGGACATGCATATGCGCATGGTGCTTAAAGGGTTCGACGAAGCACGGGAGGCGGTGCACAAGAAGTGCCCGTGCAAGGATAAGAAGTGTTGCCCCCGAGTGCCACGGACGGCGGAGGAAAAGAGGGAGAGCGCGGTGGGTGCGCCGACGGGGCAAGTGTGTGGCATCGTGAAGGCGGGGAAGTCTACCTCCACGTTCGCGGAGAGTCTGTTGTGCCCGCGTGAAGGGGATAAGCACCGCATAGAGTGCCTGTTGCAAACCTGCAAACAGTGCGGAGGTTTGAAGAACTTTAAAGTGTGCGAGAAGGAGGTGCAATATGCGGAGGAGGTGAGGTGGTCGTGCTATGAGACTCTGAGTACGGGCAAGTACGACGACGAAGGGAAAGAGGTTAGGAGGTTGCAGTTTTTGCAGAAGAAGACGAAATTGGGGGCGTTGATATCTAAGCTGCAAACGCTGTTGCTGGGGCACGAACCGGGGAAGTCGCCAAACTGTCGGTGCAATGGACGCTTTCTGTGCGAGGACGCGGCGTCGGAATCGTGGAAGTGGCGGAGGCTAAATGGCGTCGGGGACTGCCCGTTTTTGCGTCCCTATGCTTACCATACATTCATGGCCTTGCACCAGCACCGTCAATTTAAGACGTGTATCACGGATTTGCCGTTGGGGCATACGGCGTGGTGTTTCGACTTCTCCGAGAACCATTCGTTGAACATCCCGAGGGAAGTTCGGAGTTTGCACTGGGTGGTGAAGCAGGCTACTGTGTTGGTGTGTGTATTATGGCGGCACGCGTGCAAGGAAGTCGATGGGGTAGAGTCCACGGCGGAGAACCCGGTTGTGATAAAGGACTATGTGTACTTTATCAGTGATGACCGCAAGCATGATCACAGATTCATTCAGTACATGCGAGAGGTGATCATCAAGGAGTACTTTGAGAAAAGGGGGATTCCGAAGCCAATATTTATTCACGAATGGGCGGATGGTTGTGCGGGGCAGAACAAGTGCGCGGCGGGATTCGCGGACGTGGGAAACAGCAAAATGGAATGGTCGCTGGGGATTCCTTGTCAGCGGAACTTCTTTGAGACGGCGCATGCTAAAGGGGAGCAGGACGGAGCAGGGGCACACGTGAAGCATGCAGCGGCGGTGGCGGTAATTTCGGAGGGTGACAAATGGTATGGGAAGATCTTGTGTGCGGCCGATCTCTATGCTTTTTGTGTGGAGAGGTTGCGCACACGCGCGGACACCAGCTACACGAAGTCGAGGGCCGCATTCAATCAACGATTTTTTTATCTAGTTCCCGAGGACGCGACGAAAGAGGTGGCGGGAGGTTTGTCGGCGGTTGATCACACGGCGCGCATCGCATACAAATCTTTGGAGCGCACTTTGCAACTGCATTCGGTGCGATCGGGCGTGGAGGGGAAGTTGCTGGTGCGCGACAGGACATGCTATTGCGTGTCATGCTATGCGGAATGTGTGTCGTCCATGCCGACGTCCGAGAACTGTTTGGAGAGCTCGCATGTGGATTTGTGGAGGGAGGTGGAATTGACGCCCGCAACGGGTGCGGACGCGGCAAGGGTGCGGGAGTTGGTGGAGGAGTATGCGAGTGATGTGAGTGTAGCGGTGCGGCGCGGATGCATCATCGCGGTCCACCGAGACCCGGCGGACCGCACACACGCCTACTACTTGGTGAAGGCGTTATCCGCCGTGACGGAGGTTGGACCTAGGGGGCGCCGAGATGACTATGGGCAATATTTTGCCCCGGGAGAATTTGTGGTTTCGGGGAGGTACTTTGAATGGGAAGATGCCGATGTGAGAGATGACTACATACTAGACACAAGTAAAAAGTGCTTGATCTCTTGTGAAGCCGTGCGTGCAACCGATGTGCGCCTAGTTAAAAGAGGGGATGTGTACAAGATGCCTGCTGCCGAGCATGAGCGCGTGTTATCACTGTTGTAATTTTTGCATTCAAATATATAGTATGGGATTTGGCATTCACAATGCAATAATGATAACATTTTTTGCATATTTATGCTCAAGCATTTGAACAAACTTGGGGCATCACAATTTTGATGTGACGCGCATGCATGCCAAGTGCAAAACATGATTTCCTGCGGTTTGCAGTGCCCAAAATGGCCCCGCACGACTACTCCAAAGCCCTAAATGTCAAAAAATAACATTTTTGAGTTTGTCTAAACCTTCTCCAAACTTCTCCAAAAATATCAAGCCGTATAACAACATTTACCGAAATTATGCACTTTCTAGCGGACCCCGCATACGCGAAACCCCTGCTCTCACCGCCAATATTTCACCCGCCAGCAACCCTAAAACCCTAAAATCTTGGCTATGCAACTTTCAAGTGCCTTCAACTAACTTGGTGCACCTCCCCAAACTCGGCGGTGACCTTTTATCAACACATTCATGCGACGCGCATGCATGCCAAGTGCAAAACACGATTTCCTGCGGTTTGCAGTGCCCAAAATGGCCCCGCACGACTACTCCAAAACCCTAAATGTCAAAATTTTATATTTTTGAGTTTGTCTAAACCTTCTCCAAACTTCTCCAAAAATATCAAGCCGTATAACAACATTTTCCGAAATTATGCACTTTATAGCGGACCCCGCATACGCGAAACCCCTGCTCTCACAGCCAATATTTCACCCGCCAGCAACCCTAAAACCCTAAAATCTTGGCTATGCAACTTTCAAGTGCCTTCAACTAACTTGGTGCACCTCCCCAAACTCGGCGGTGACCTTTTATCAACACATTCATGCGACGCGCATGCATGCCAAGTGCAAAACACGATTTCCTGCGGTTTGCCGTGACCAAAATGGCCCCGCACGACTACTCCTAAACCCTAAATGTCAAAATTTTATATTTTTGAGTTTGTCCAAACCTTCTCCAAACTTCTCCAAAAATATCAAGCCGTATAATAACATTTTCCGAAATTATGCACTTAAGTATGTAACCCCCGTCCACCCACACGTGCCACATGCCGAGGATGTAGAAACTCCTTTGCGGGATGCCGCCTCAGAACGAGGCGAGGTGAACACCAAAGTGACCAAGCAGGGTGAACCGCAGAACAGGCGTTCTGTGCCTTCTGCCCTGAAAGGGGATGTGAAGGAAGACCAGTGCTCAGAAGTGCAGGAACCGTCTGCAGAAGCTCCACTGCCATCACAGAGGCAGCCAAAGAAGTCTGTACGGTTCCAGGCAGTTGGCTGGCACGGTATGCGTGTGCGGCAGGACGTGTTTGACCGTATCCAGGCTAAATATGGCAACTTCGACGTCGACGCCTGCTGCGATGAGCATGGCAACAATCGGCGTGTAAAGCGGTTCTGGCACAACTGCTTACAGGAAAAGTGGAGAGGGATGCATGTGTGGTGCGAACCCTCGTTCTCAGACAAACACTTGACAGTGGAGGCCTTGCTGCGTAAATACGTGCAGGAGTGGCGATGTGACCCCGAGAACACTTCCGCTGTGTTTCTACTGCCTGATATTCAGTCCAGAATGCCGCAGTGGAGATCCCTGTTCAGGCGAGCAGGAATGCGTATTGAGGAGGTGATTCCCACGCATGATGCGCAAGGTGAACCAGTACAATTGATGGAGGGTTCCAATGGGAAATTAGTAGATTTACAGCAGCCTATGCTGGTAGTGTATGCGCCTCCATCGAAGCAGCGAGTACAAAGAGTACGTCAACCAAGAGGACGAGTACCCATAATACACGCAGGCAAAGCAGCCAAATTGCGTGACTCTCAGGAAGAAGCGTCTGATGCTGCTTTCTTGGAAGCCTTGAAGTCCGAATATACTAGAGATGGACCTCTCAATGAGCTACGCACTAAGGTAAAGTGTGCTCCTCACAGCCGCACCAAAGAGTTCTGTCTGGTGGGTGAAGTACTGTGGAGAACTGCATCGGGAAGATTTCAGTTGGTGCTGGGAGAGGACTCTCCGCTGAGAGAGATTATTATGCGCGAAGCGCATGAGTCAGCGACAGCTGGCCATACTGGCCGAGATAAAACGCTGGAGCGTGTTCTGCGAAGGTTTTGGTGGAGGAATGCACACCAAGATGTGGGAGAATGGGTTGCCTCCTGTTCAGTTTGTCAGGCGGTGAAGCCCAGATCATCTTTCCCAGATGGATTGCTGAACCCGCATTCTATTCCAACTCGGGTATGGCAGGATGTGGGAGTGGATTTCGTCACAGGCCTACCCTTGACTGAGCAGGGCAATGACGCATTTGTAGCATTTACATGCAAACTGTCTAAAATGGTACATGTGGTTCCTATGAATTTTGGGGACAGCTCTGCTGCTACAGTGGCACGTATCTACTTTGACACGGTGTGGAGACAACATGGAGCTCCGATGAAAATAGTCAGTGACCGTGATCCACGCTTTCAGGATACCTTCTGGAAGGAGTTGATGAGATTGATGGGTGTGAAAGTGGCGATGACTACGCCCTACAACCCTCGCTCTGATGGTCAAGCAGAGCACACTAACAGGGTGGTGGAGGACATGTTGAGATCGTTTGTGGAGGACAATCCAGAGTCCTGGGACTTATACGCTACGAACGTGGAGTTCGCAATCAACGATTCGCGTAATGATGTTACAGGCTTCACTCCATTTGAATTATGTTGTGGTGTGTCGCCCATGTCGCAGCTTGACATCTTCTTGGAGGCCGCTCAATTGCACAGCGGGCAACGAAAAGGAGGGGTGGGGACTGCACATGAATGGGCGTCGAGATTTTCGTCGCAGTTGCGGGACGCACGCAGCAAACTTGAGCTAGCACAACGCAGGCAACGAGACACTTTTGATCAGCGACACACGCAGCGGGAGTATGCGGTAGGTGACCTGGTCTGGATTGAGGCTAAACATCTTACAGAGAAGTTGATGGACAGAGCCTTGTGCCGCAAGCTGAGCAAGCGGTGGCATGGTCCAGTTGCAGTTACGGAACGCTTTTACAGCGATCTGCAGGCGGAGATGCCTGAGGCAGACAGAGGGGCACCAGTGGCGTATAGACTGAAGTTGCCCCCACATTGGAGAGTGCATGACGTGTTCGCGCAGCACAGATTGAAACCCTACACAGGTGGAGAGGACACTTTCGCTCTGCGACAGCAGACAGTGACACCTGAAGCAGTGATGGTGGACGGACAGAAGGAGGCTCATGTAGAGAAAATTCTGAGCCGACGCGTACGCGTGAGCAGGGGCAAAGAAATAGAGGAATGGAAGGTGCGATGGACCGGGTTCTCTAAAGCCCATGACCAGTGGAGAACGCGTGATAAGTTAGAGCGCGGTGCCCCATTACAACAGTTGCGGGATTTTGAAGAGGGACGCCTAGCAATGGAACAGCAGGTCAGGGATTCAGCTGCGCGGAGAAGGGAACATCGACGGCACCAGAATGCTGCGTCAATAATGACAGCGGACAGTGGGACATTAGTGCAGCAATTATCAGCGCAGTTCTGGGGTATGTCTAATAGTTCTGCGAGTGCGTGTCTTCCATGGGAAGAACAACACTTTACCGATTCTGGAGAAGTGGCGTATGTGACTGAGTTATCGCCAGCTCCAGTAAAACCTATCAGAATACTGGTACTCTTCAGTGGCACTGGCTCAGTTCAGAGATCCTTCTCAGAATGCTTTCCTCAGGCACAGACAGTATCTTTAGATTCTGATAAGTTCTGGCGATCTACGCATGTTACAAGAATTGAAGATTGGGAATATTGGAGCTATTACCCTCCTGGATATTTTGATGTAATATGGGCGAGTCCACCGTGTACCCAATATAGTCAAGCGCGAACTACTGGAGGACCACCAGATTTAATATCTGCAGATGCTTGTGTAGAACGCACCCTTGACATCATCGAATATCTCAGACCACGCTATTGGTTTCTGGAAAATCCAAAAGGGCGATATCCCAATGCTTTGCGATTCAGACCTGTAGTGGATCAATTACCTACCCCCTTGTTTTGCTCATATTGTATGTACGGGGAGAAGTATAAGAAACCTACTTGTATCTGGACTAATGCGCCGCCCAGCGTACCACTGCGAGAATGTACCTCGCAGACTCCGTGTCCATGTAAATGGGCAACTGGAGTGCACCCCCTTACTGCTCAACTAGGGCCTCATCCAGATCAGCAGGGGATGCAGAATTCTCGCGCAGTATATCCTATACCTGCTAAGTTACTGAGAACCTTATTTCAGCGGTTATTTCCCAGGAATACAGGTGATGAAGATGCTGGGGTGACATCAGGAGAAAGCCACCCCTAAGGGGGGGAGAGTTGTGCCAGGGGGCACGATAGACTGCCAATTACCCCCACGGAAGGGGGATCCGATTCAGATTACCGGCATATTGGGAGAAATATTGATAGGGAATCTGAGATCGTGGATGAAGAATGCAAAATCAGTAAATGTTATCTCTCTGGCAGAATCGTGAACGATAGAAATATTATTAGGAACGATTATGACAGAATCAACGGTGTTGGTACAATACCGTGACAGATGACAATAGAGATGACATTTATGGCGGCGCAGGTTGGGGAAAAACAGGGATTCCTGTGACGAGAGAAACTAGCCGAACAATCTGTGCTATATAGTGATGAAACACGATTCCTTTGGGAGCTTTGTTACAGAATAAAAATGTTTTCGTAACACGGGCTGTATTGCATAATCACCGGTTGTGATATATATCGATTCGTATCCGATTACTCTGAAACTTCGTATATGCATTTGTATGCCCGTGACAGCAATTCTGGACGTCAGCAGCTGCAAAAAAAGTACGTGCTGCTGGTAAAATTGCGCCAAGGTTCCCCAAAGTACAACTCCTCCCCCCCCGGTGTGCTGCCCACACTAAAACGCAGGTCCGTGGTTACGCAAGTCCGTGCGCAGAGGCAACGGACAGCCTCAAAGATACCAAATTGTCCCGGTGTTGCAGGGACATCATTCTATTATGTATTTTTGGTTGATCCAACGAAACGAGATATTTTTATTATATAATGTACACTGAACGAAATGTCAGGTTGAGCTTCGTATGCAAACTGTAAACTGAATTATGAGGCCGAAGACGTTTCCGTCTACACCTTTATCGACTGTCACAACACAACTCTGTGACCCGAAATGTACAAACCCGGATCTTTCATCATATCTCGATTCGTCATAAATTCCAATCTCGATCTTGAATCACGTTCGTTCTGTCAAAACCTGACACGATGCCAGGCTGTCATACTGACACGATGCCATACTGTCATACTGTCATCGTGCCATACTGTCATACTGTCATACTTGTCATTTTCTCGGAACTTCTATATCTCTCTGTCGAATCTTGACATGATATCAGACTGTCATACTGTCATACTATCATCGTGTCATACTGTCATGCTGTCATACATGTCATTATTCTACATCTCTCACGTCTCAGTTCATATTATCAGCCATACGCATGACCCGTCACACTCGAGATATCATAGCCGTCGTGCCCACCGGCACATAAACACTTTCAACGCTATGCACAATATATAGGTAGATAGCTTAGTCTTCGAGCTCTAAGAGTATAGATAGATAGGTCCGTGCAATTCAGAGATATATATAAAGAGGCATCAGAAACTTTATTGTAAGGTTCACATCTCACAATTGAAATATCAAAGGCACAGCAAACAAACAAACACATTCAAATGCCAAAACAACTACCTAGATACGCATCATGCAAATTCCCAACGTTCACCCATGTTGATAATCATGACTAGCCCTGCAAGCAATTCCGTAGCCCTGCGAGCCGTGCAATGCAACCACTATCCGCTGCAACGAATAGGTCGAAAAGCTCCGCGTGCTCCATGTTGCACCCTCCTCCTCCTGAAACAATCGGTCTTGCCTGCGCTGTACACAACTGTCGAAGAACTTCCGCGCCGATTTCCCCAAACCTCCAAAAGACTCCATCGCAAAAGGCACAAGCGTGTGAGGCCAGATTGGTCCGTACATTTGATATATCGTCAAAAACTATATTGCATAGATTGTCTAGTCTAAAAGTTTATATAGATGATGTGTAACGTGTAGAGGCGGGGTATAGGATGTTAGGATCATAGAGACACTCAAACTCAAAGGTGAGAAGGTACATAGACTCTCGTACCACATCCCATTCGTCACCAACCAGTTGGTGAGTTTTGTACACGCTCCCATCCGGGTTGGGAACAGCCGTGGCCGCCTTGGTGGGGTTATCCACGTCATACAGTTGTATGGCCACCTGCACAATCACGAAGAATGCTGATTATTTTTGCACGGTTGCACCTTTTATAACAACATATGAAAGGGTGCGACGTGCGCTCGAATTGTGACTCTTCAAAACTCGGCGGGTAAATACAAGCAATACAAACACTCGGAGTGGCCTATAGTAATAAGAAAACACATACAAAAGCAAGGCAGAACAATACCTGGTTCTCGCAATACCAGGTTGCCTGCTTACACGCCCCTCCCCAACCAGTGCGTGTATCATTGTCCTGTGGCGGCTTGGACTCGGGTAGGTCGTGACGTTTTTGGCATTGCCTTAAGAGCTTCGAGCCGATCACGGAGTGGTTAAAGTGCATAGTCATCCCACGAAGTTTCATGAACACTTTCCTCACTCGTGGGTGATCGAGATATGCTTTCACGATTAAGGCAATCGTGTGGTCACAACACTCGTGGCCATCAAAGCAACGCCAACCGTTCACGATATTGCTGGCATTATCAGAACACGTCGCGTGGATGAAATCGGAAACAGTGTCCTCCAGCACAGTGACTACGTCATCGTCGTCCGCAGCATCTCTTCTATATTCGCCGATGCCAAACGAAGCACACGCCACCTTCGTGGCCCTCTCTAACTCCGACCCAGTATGCCTGACGTCAGAAAACGGAATCGCGGCTAGCAAGCGCTCGTGATAAACAAAGTTCTTGTCCAGCCAATAGACGAGAATGCCGAATACAGATATGCCACCCTGAGACCAAATGTCACCACCGATGCTGGGTAAAATGCCCTCGTTTAGTAGCTCCTTCAAGTACCAGACCACACGTAGCTTCGCCTCAGCAGAGATAGCGAGCACGTTCTGCATAACGAGCTTGTATGTTGGGGGCGTGTACTGGTCTTTGAAGATGCACTGGAAGATATCCCGGAATTCCGCATCATGCTCAGGAAGGGTGAGAGGACGCCTACAACGTACGAGCCACAACGAGATCAATTTATGCAGCTCGTCGCGCTTCTCGGCCGAAACCTGCTTCATACACAATCTTTCACATCAGGATACAACACATACGTCGAAACTAGAAAAAAAGGTTTATGCCCTAAAATATACTTTCAAGACTACTTGCACACAAAGTTAAGCAAACATTCCAAGTACGAGCGAGTAGCGGAGTTCTCACCTGGGGTACCAACTCGTCAATAGTGCCTTGCGCTGAGGAGCCCTCGTTGACATCCCCGGAAGCAGCGGAGATCTGACTGAAGGCGTCCTTGTGGCATGACGAAAGATGGGATCTGAGGTTGGTGGTGTTCCCGGAAAAAGGCATAGGCGCGTTCTCAGGAGGACACAACGTGCATTTGACGGACGTGATTTTGCCGGTTTCCGGGTCTTTCTGGATGGTGAAATGCTTCCAGCAAGCAGACCGACGCTTGCCCCCAAAAGCGTCCTCGAACCCATCATCATCTGGGGAAAGATAATATACAGTAAATACACACGAGAAACGGTCGGTTGGCCCAACGAAATAAAGGTTGCCATGTTACAACACTGCACAATCAAACAGTAACATGTTCACCTAGCTAGCTATTACACGCATCTGCGAGCGTCTCGTTGAGAAAAAAATGTTACCTTGCTTAGACTTTTCGGCCTCTTCTTTCCGTTTTTTCTTCTTGGCAGCGAAAGAGGCCGATTCTTCCTCCGCCTCCTCCTTACGCCTTTCACGAAAAGCTTTAATGGCTTGCTCATGGCCAACTAAGTTGTCTATCGGCTCCCAAGTATCTGCGGCATCGCTATACCCTTTCCAACCTATCAACCATTGTGGAATGCAGCCAGAAAGGCGTTCCGCTTTAATTGTGTCAACAACATACTCCACTTCATCACTGCCAGCAGGATCGAAAGGGGACTGCTGGGTTCTCTTAATGGGCCCGGTTCCCTGAGCACGCAGTGTTACACCAGAGGCACTTTGGCGTTTGCTTCCACGCCCACGTTTCCCCATGGTCGATTGTGAATGTCGTCCGGATTGTTGTCTGAGTCTTGTCTGCGGATTTTAGAGCATGCGAATTCAACGAATATCACACTTTTGAACTTTAAAGCATCAAAGATCAATTAATCTTGGGTGCAACAAGTCCTGAACCAGGACTCGTGATCGACTCTATGGGCCTATGAGAACCCAGTGTAGGTATCGTCACGGATCGGATTCTGATATTCTGATATATCAAACCCAAGTGATATAGCAAATCGACGATGTTAATCAATCGATATTGATATGTCATCGCTGTCAATCGATCGATACCGATATTCCAAGGGGTAAATCGATTGATATTGATATGTCGTCATCGTCAATCGATCGATACCAATAATTCTGATATTCAAAAATTGGTCATCGATTGATACTGATATTCTGATATATCGATACATCAGAATATCGGCGCAACCGATACCATACCTTGATAGGATCATAGAGACACTCAAACTCAAATTTTGTAGACGTTACGTACACAAAATTCTATTTTGTCAATTATCAATAAGTTGAGACTCCCCAAACTTGAGACTCCTGCAACGGCGAAGTTGTCAAACCACGTGAATCGTATTTCAAGATATTTAACTTTTCAAGTCCATCACAATATTAAATTTCGAGCTCCCTTAGCGAACAATACTTATAAATTGCATGGTTATCGGAGCCTTACGTTTGCATTTGCCTTTACATTAAAAAAATATCCTCGCAAAGTTTGGGTATCTCTTGATGCTCACCCTCGGTATAATATCAATGTGCCTCAAAATTTTAAAAAAGAGGATACACCGTGTTCCGGAAAGCGACATATCGAAACACAAAACCCACCCACTCAGGCCAACCAATCAAGATCTTGTGTGGACCAAGGTTTCCAAATACACAAATTCACCTACAGGTACGCTCATGGGGGATTTCATAAACAGCGTACATGAGAATCACCACCAACAAAGTAAACAAAATAAAGGATTTATATTACTGTACTTATTTATTTCACAGAGCTTGCTTTTTTAAGTGAGCAGCCAAAACTTCACTTCAGGAAAAGCACCTTATATTATCAGCTTGTAAAACAAGAGTAGGTCACTCCTTACACTACTCTATCCACTATTTAACCCTTGAAGTATGTGGTCTGGACAAATGGCATCTTGGTTACCACAGCGTCATTTAATTTTCCGCGAACCAGCACCTTCAATTCTGTTCCAGCCTTTCCAAACTTCTTCTCCACGTAGCCCATCGCAATGTTCTTCTTCAAGTTCGGGCTGAATCCTCCGCTGGTTACCTCACCAATCTGTGAAGAAAGCATTAAAAACATCTTTGAGATACACGTTCCAGCAGTAGAGGTTGAGGCACACTTCTATCAATTCACAGACATCTTTCGTCGTGCAATACTGTACCGAATCCTCATCGCTCAATATCCAGTGGGTCAAAATGAGGGGAGTCGCCTTAACAAGACGATCTGACAAAAAGGCGTTGAGAATTTTGTGGGGACACACAGTGAGTTAGAAGCAGAATCGTGCACTACAGTCGACGGTAAGGCAACACAAATTAACGTCCCCAAAGTACCGAGAAGATTTGGTTAACAACCGTGGCAAGGAATGCAGGAAGAAAAAGCATCACCGTTTGGCCATCAGCCGTTTGAATTTCTGCGTGGGATCGAGCTGGAGCACCCTTGATAACGAGTCCAACACGACGCTTTTTTATTCCTGCAAAAGTTCAAGAAAAAGTCGCATCGCACACCTGATGTGTAAGTGACGATGAGGAAAAAGCGGGCAGTCGCAGTTATGGGTAAAACGTAAGTTGTATAGTTGTGACCGACGGGGTTAGAGAAGTATTGTGAGTTGCGTGGGAATGCTACCCGCAGCGTGTTGCGCCTTCAAAACGTCGCCGCCCAAGAAGTCCCACGCCTCCCTTCGGCGCTTGCCTAAAAAAATATCCACAACACAACGAGAACTTCAAAAAACCTTCGCAAGAAATTCGAGCTCATAGAGTAAGCCTTGTGCCCGGTCCTCCTTAAAAGCACGTTCGGACGCAGAGGAGGCACGCTCAGCGGCATCAGGCGCACCAATGGTCCAAGCAAGCCCAGCCTCGAGAGGCGTAATGTCTTGCGTGAGATCGTTTCCGTACAGGCAAAGACCAGCTTCGAGGCGCAGGCTGCACCACACGCATCCGCATCTCCTTAAGACTACACGTGCTGCATAAAAACAGCTAAGCGGGTGCTGCACGTATGTGGGCTGAGAGTTCCATCCTATGTTAAGTCCTAGACAAGCGTCCAATGAAGAACTGCAGCAAAAGTCTTTAGCTGTAAGTAAACGCCTTCAGAACTTGCGGGTTGCACCTGTCGCGAGCACCCAAGCCACAGAGTCGCATTCCTTCGCCGGCCATGATCGCCTCAGTCAACTCCAAAGTCCTCTCATCAGGCGCCTAGGGACGGCCAACCTCAGAGCAACACTTTAGCAAAAAGCGAGACGCAGCAGCTCATAGTGTACTGACGGGAAACGAAGAGACAGAAAGAGAATTGACGCTTTTATCCGTCGGGCACAGAGCCCACAAAGCTAGCGCAGCAAGGGTTTTCACTTTAGGGGTTTAGTGCGCCCTATTCAAGGCAGAGTAAGAGGAATGACCGCAGTGGTCCTTCACCGACGTGAACCTATTCAGATGTTTAACAGCTTCAAGGAGAACATACCGAGATCTCAAAGCCGTCTTCCCCAGTGTAGCCGGTACGCGTCACCCAACAAGGGATGCCGTTCAAGTCAATCATGCGGAACTGTCCAAAGTACATAGTGTTGAGCTCTGACTTTGTCATGCCTTGAAGAATGCCTGCAGCCTTAGGGCCCTGAAAAGCTAGTAGGGAGCGCTCGTCGTGAATCTCCCAATTGACGTCGCCACCCTTAGCCTGAACCTCCCCAAAAGCTATCAGACACTTCATCGCAGCTACCTCCCCGTCGAGCACGTTAAGAACTTGGATTTTAAGTATGCCGAAGCTCAACGAGGAAGAGCTGAAAACCTCTCTAGCCTAAGAAACGTTCACAAGTCAGCTTCACGCAGTAGTAACTCTTCTATTTTGTATAGTTTTCCTGCCGATCACGGTAAGAATGGTCTGTACTTTTTGAACACTTCATTTCAGTTCTCGACACTTTTGACCCACCTACAGTCGACTGCGCGGACACCCCGATTCCCACCTTGAATTCAGCCATGTGACCTTCGATATGATTCAGATCCTTCTCACGGCATCCTGCGTTGACAACCAGGTACAAGTGGTCGCTGTTGACCTGAGCGGTGCCCCAACACCTTTAATTATCTGTTACAAGGCACGTTGCAGGGGGAAACGGAAACTGCTGCACACCTTGGTAATAACTGTATCGTCGATTGCGCCACCCTTCTCGTTTGTTATAACAGACAAAGTACCAGTTCCGTCGGCTAAACTGGCGATGTCTCCGACCACAATCTTCTCAAGGAAGGAAGTAGCATCCTTTCCCTGATGGGAAAAAACAAGCGGGTTAGATACACCGCGTGCAAGGTTCGCCAAAAAACTGTGTCTTCCATCGCATGCATACCTTTAAACTAACGCCACACATATGGGATACGTCAAAAAGAGAGCCATTCTCTCGACACCAGATTGTGGATTCCATAATGCTGTCTTTGTATTGAATTGGCATGCTCCAACCGGCGAAAGGAACCATTTTCCCACCGTGCGCGACATGGTAATCATACAACACGGTTTTTTTCAGCGCAGAATCATCAGCAAATCCACGCGCGAAAACCGCACCTAGTACAGGGGTTTTTGTAGATAGAAAGCGGGATAGAGCCCTCGAAGCAAGCGCCATTTTCCTGATCGTGTAAAATGAAAGTGTTTGTATTTGCTGTTTTGTATGAAGATGAGATTTGAGGTGATTTTGCTGCGCCGAGCCCGCGTCGCCCGTTGTCTCAGATCGGGATCTCATCTAATCCCCTGATAAGCGTGACGTTGGCGCTCTATGACATGGCGTTGCACATGTCGGTTTCGTATTCAACCATTTTGTACAGCCCTGCATGACAGGGCGCCATGTCATTATCGCACTGAAGGTGCATCTATTCCTCCCTGCAGAAAATGGAAGAAAAAAGAAAGCACACAAATCTCCCATCCTATAAATTATATAACACATTATATTTATGTTTCATATTTAAGATAATATATATGTTTTCAAACACGTCGTCCGATCAAACCGATTCGATCATATAACTAGATTTTTCGATCGAACAGTTTTCATGCAACGAATATTTGACGAATCCCGCCACATCATCCTTCCCTCACACAGTCACACCTGACGTCGCTGTCGACATCGCGCGATCGCGTCGCACAGATCTCAGACCGAGAATGCCCACATCGCAATAAAATAAAAAATGTAGCATATCTAGAGCCCCTATAAAATGGGAAAAATCAAAAATGATGATGATAATGGTAATGCCAAGGGGAGTAAATATAGTAGTAGCGTAGACCGTAGCTACGCTACTACTATTTAAAACCCGTATAGTTTCTCCCCTTAGTAAAGCGAGCGCGAGCGTGCTTATGAAGATCCGACAGCGAATCGAACATGCAATCGAAATTGAAAAAAAAAGAAAAAAGAAAAAACCACGCCCTTCGAACATGCAACGACCCGAAACGAACTTTGAAAAAAAAATAAAAAATGAAAAAGCCACGCGCGCGCAGTGGGCGAAACGTCCAGATCGATGGTCAAAATAGGGGTATAAAACAGCGAAAACGGCGATCTTCCCCTCGGAGTCGCATATAGCTGTTATATATATTCTTCATCAGGGTGATCTCACGGTCATTTTGATACCCTAAAATTCACGATCGGACGACTTTGATTTTTCGATATGGCGTCTCTAAAATCGGAATAAACTCGATCACCGTTGTGTTTATATATTGTTGTGATATTCTGAATTCTCATCCAGACTTCGAGATAATAATTAATATCTAAAAATATTAATAAATTAATTCGTGGCACTTTATCAATGCCGAATGTCAATGTGAGGCATAGGCGCATCAAGAATCGACTGCCACCACTGTCAGTGTCCGTCCAAGCGAAGCTCGCGCTCAGGGCTCATTCACGTGACCTGTCCCACGAGGTTCCCACGTGGCTACGATCTATTATTTACCGATGCAAGCAAAGATCTGACGGTAGGTGTGTTCAACGCCATCCGCCACGACAGACCGCGACCGATTCAACCTTGAAATTCGACCATCAAATGCACGACATCAGTTGATAAAGTTCTCTGAGAGCTTTATCTTTTCTCCGCCTTCGAGAGTCTCACTTGAATAGTATTTCCTGATATTGTATCTAGATAATGGGATTTTCACATCTTACACGTGGGGTGAAATGCGGTCTTCGACTTTCAAACCAGACCAATGCCACCCTGGCCTTGCTAAACCGTTCCAATTTTGTTCGCAATCTCTCGGTGCCGGCTTCAGCGGAGGATACATCTCATTGGAGCAATGATCTTGGCACAGTTCGTAACGATTGGACGTAAGTGCTAAATAATTTACGCCCAAATACGACTGTTGCACTCCTGCTTTACTTCAGAGTCTCCCGAACGTTGAGACCTTATCGTCAACGCAGCCTTCGATGTGCAAAACGTTTCGAGTGCAACTCGATCGTAGGATAAGTTGTTTCAGCGACAGTGCTGTTAAATTTTTACGCTGCTAGGTTCGCAGCTGAAAGTTACGAATATCGGAATCCGGAGCCGTTCCCGAAGAACTTCACTCAAAGGGTTTATGTCTCCTGGGTTGTTTTTGTCTGGGTCGATTTTGTCGCTCAGGCGTGAGGAAGTGGCGGACATATTTAATACTCCCCTCATTGAACTCATTTATCACGCTGGTACAGTACATCGTATGTACAATGATCCTAGGCAAGTGCAGCAGTGCACTTTGTTGAGTATCAAAACGGGAGGTAACCTCTCCGATATCTCACGGGCAGCCAGTTCACGTTCCTCTTTTCGAGTTTCGCTATTGCTCAAATTAGGTCACAACGTTCAGTCTAGCGAGAGCGATGTATTGCAGTAATGCCTGTCCGTGGTTCCTCCCATGGCGCTGCGTTACGACTTCTTCCACACCTGATACAGCGTCCCGCAGTTGCCTCCCTAAACCTTCGACATTCAAACACAGATCTTGTTTCCGAAGCAGACAGAGAAATGATATTGTACCTTTAGATGAGTATACCGCCGAGAAGCCAGCATTATCATTTCCAAAAAGAAAGGCCGTATGGTCTTGCTTTCTCTGTGAGACTGTACTTATTTTCAACTTGAGCGGAGGTCTGTCACTGCGGATATAAAATTTCAGGGCGAAGCACCACTTGCCTCTTCAGCTGTCAGTAGGTCACTAACTTTATTTTCACTTTCCTTCAGGTTGTCCTGAAGACTGCAAGTACTGTGCACAGAGCAGCAAATATAGCAAAGAGGTTGGACTCAAGGTACGCCGCCACACTCTGCACAAGAAACACGAAGCCTCAATTTCGTTTTGCCTCCACAACTTGCCACGGCCTGCTTTTAGTTTATCCAAGCCTTCCTTACCGCGCTACCCTGTTACCGCTGATTTTCTGCACATCAAGCGAAGTTATTTTAGCCAGGCAGATTCCGCACGTTAGTTATCGAGGCTGCCAGCTGGCCTCAGATTCACTGCCAGGCGACCTTCCGGGTCACGGCATAAGTCGTTTTTCGGCGTGTGGCGTGTGCGGTTGACCAGCCAATGATGTCTTGTGTCACACAGGCGGAGAAGCTGGCGGACTTGGACTATGTTTATCACGAAGCCGTGAAAGCAGCGCAGGTAGTGCGAGGCCATTGCATCTGACTGAGCTTGCCTCTCACCTGTAGTTGAGGGAGGTCTGCCCGAATGAATTTTCTGGCGCTTTCGCCGCGAACGAACCTGCCTGTGATGTGGGCTGTTTGCGGGCTGCGCCAGGCTGGGAGCACTCGATTCTGCATGGGCGCTGCGTGGCGAGGACCCTCGCAGGTCTGTGTGCCTGTATTCCCCTCTTCCAATAAACAAGTCGCGGGTGAAGGAATATCTTGCAGAGTAGGCAGTAGGCCTGTCCGGACCTCTGAAACTCGGCCTGAGCCCTCCGAGCCCACGCCTGCTCATTCTGGGACCGAGGACTTCACCGCCGAGAATCCGTCTCCTGCACTCGATACCTGGCGCGAGCGCTCGCTGGCAAAGCGTGGTGATTTTGCGGTGTAGTGCCCTGAGAAAAGCATAGCTCCTCTCAAATCATACTTTATCCTGTTGAACCGAAATGCTTTCAGCTTTCAGGCATCTCCTTCGCGTGTGAGCCCAAGTTGCCGCCATGTGCTGCAGGTTGGACCTCGCCAGTTTGGCCGGGTTTTGGAGATGGTGACTCAGATCCGTGCCCTCGGTACGCGGCCTGCTCTTTCTCCGCGCCCGTCGCCCCGAAGGCCCAGGGCTCGCCATCAAGCTGACCTGCGGCAGCTTGCGGCGTTGCCATGGGTTTCTGCATCAGGTCTTGATGGCTTATAGGAAAAGGGCGCTTTGGGGCTGCTGACAGGCATGGAGGTTTGTACTACGCTGGGAATGCTCACACCCGATCAGGTGCACTGTCGTTCGTTGCTTCCTGCTGCGGCTCGTTTTATCTGACCTCCCAGCTCCGCACGTTCTCGTCTTTTCAGCCCGGGCATTCTAGACGACAGATGGCGGTGCACAGAACGGTATTCGTGAACTTGCAGTTTCGAACCTTGAGCTGCTTTGGACACTCTTTAGGCCTGGCGGACCGTTGCTTTGCCCTAAATGGCGTTGGTTGCCTCGACTCAAAACGCAGGAGAGGGCGGTCCGCTCATAGCACTCTCGAATTAGATCGCAGAAGAGGGCGGTCCACTGATGGCAAATGCCGCCTCTGCTTTACCCATCGAAAAGCCACTTGTTTATCTGACAGGTCTTTTGCTGTGAAAGCAGATCGGTGCGCTGAGGGATGTTGGTTGTCCGAGGCTTGAGCTGGCTGAGGCGCTGTTTGTGCTGCTTGAGGGTGGCTGCGGGACAGGCTAAGGCATTGCGCGCAGCAGGGCTGACGGCATATAACCACAATCTGGACACGAGCCCGGAGTTCTACGAGAAGATCACTACCACACGCAAGTATGAGGTGCGAGGCATGCGCGTTCATGATGCTATGACAGGTGCCTTTCACCGTGTGGGGGAGGCTTGCAACGCAGAGGTTGATTGGAACTCGACTGCTGCGAGGCGCGGGCGAGTGGAAGCTATGTTCAGGGTGAGGGATGTGAGGAGGATTTCCTGACAGGACCGGCTCGAGACGCTGAAGAATGTGCGCGAGGCGGGCATTAGCGTCTGTTCCGGAGGCATCATCGGACTTGGTGAAGCCGAGCAGGTGTCCCCCGCCTTCTTTTGCAGCCATGCATAGCGCCTTCCTGCTTCCACGGACCGTCAGCACGATGCAGGAGGAGAGCTGAGCGGCGCACCTCCGAGCATAGAGCTGTCTCGCCTCTAAGAACTGCCAGCCTGTCGTACGGGAGGAGAGCTGAGCGGCGCACCTCCGAGCATAGAGCTGTCTCGCCTCTAAGAACTGCCAGCCTGTCGTACGGGAGGAGAGCTGAGCGGCGCACCTCCGAGCATAGAGCTGTCTCGCCTCTAAGAACTGCCAGCCTGTCGTACGGGAGGAGACTCGAAGGACTTCCCTCCCGCTTAGCCGCAGTGAGGGGTAAGGGGGGGTTCGCAGCTGCTTGAGTACGGCGGCGGCGGCACGAGGGCTGCGCAGGCTCAGGGTGGCGGAGCATGCGGGGGGGAGGGCTGGTGCAGGACCGAGTGGGATTGCTGCACACCCTCGCCACGCTGCCGGAGCACCCTGAGTCCGTGCCGGTGAACGCCCTGGTGGCAGTGGCGGGGACTCCCATGGAGGGAGCCGCTCCCCCTTCAGGCCTCGAGATGGTACGAACAAGGGGTCTTTCCCCCAGTGCTCTAGTAACACTGATCGCATGGCAATCAAACAGCGTGGACCACACTCGTGTGCTCTGGAAGCACTCGGCGTTACATGCGCTGGAGGTGAATGAGCTGTTGATTCCATATTAGCCTGTTTCATCTCTACCCTTAGAGCAGGTGGTTGAGGTTTGTGGCATAAACTCATGCGAGCGATGCCGGCGTGTCCTTCTTCTGCCATTCCCGCCTTGTCGGGCAAGCTTATCAGGCGCCTTGCAGATGGGGGAATTGGTTGGTGGCATGTGCAGGCGCGGTGTGTGGCCACAGCGCGAATTTTGATGCCTCAGTCTGTGGTGAGGCTGTCGGCTGGCCGCCTCTCGCTCTCAGTAGCGGATCAGGTGAGGCACTCAGTACGAACACCCCGGAGCTTTAGCACCATCCGCAAATTTGAAGTTGTTCTCCCCGAAACTTTTGGGAACTAAGGTGGCGGTTGTGCAGGACCGCGCAATCATCTGATCTTTATGGCAGTCAGATGCATTCGAGCAGAATTCCAAAGCTTCACTATCTGGTGGGGAGCGTCTTTTGTTTGATTAGAGTGTCGAGGGGCGCTGCAGGCGATGTGCTTCATGGCCGGAGCAAACAGCATTTTTGCGGGCGACAAGCTTCTCACCACTCCCAACAATGATAAAGACGCCGATAGTGAGATGTTTGAGGCCCTCGGGTTGACGGGGCGCCCTCCATTTATTGGCTATCAGAGCGGAGGACCTTCCAGGTGCATCCCCGTGCAGGTTCCTTGCTCAGTCACCCGATATACATGCGATCGATTTCGATAAACTATGCTACAAATGCAACAAATGCTCCACAACTGCATGAGGCCTCCTGCACTGCTCCTCAATAAACTGCAAATCTCTCACTATCTCGCGGCGGCCTGAAGTTGGCATGATGACGTGTCGATGACCAGAAGGGGATGCTAGAAATTGATGAGGATGGGGGGGGATACCTGAGCGATCCAATCGTGAGCACGTCAGTCATGGAATTGTTGATACAATCATTATGTCCTATTGATCAGGGAGATGGGGTGTGGTTTCCACAGCGATGGCAGTGAATTTCAGCCGCTTGGTCAAATGGTGGAGCCCCGGAGACGTGAGGTATCAGCTTGAGTGGTTTTCGCCCTACGCATGTGCAGCAAGCTCGGCCAGTCTTTATCGTATATCTATACCTTGTATTCTGGCATGCCGCATTTCTTGGGAGCGTAGTTGGACTGTGAGACATTGTCGCTGAGGATTGAGTCAGTGTATACTAGTGCTCACACTGGGTGCTCATAAGAGAGAAGCGTATGACTGCTTGCACAACTTACCTCCCTTTCCATTACCTTTTTTGGCATTTCAGCTAAAGTTCTCCGCATTACCTTTGATTCAAATGATCCAAAGAATACAATCCTAGCAGTGTGTACTTGAGATTACACCTCGTATCATACTTTCAGTACACATGTGATATATCGAATAGTTTATTATGAGTCAAATTTATATTAGCAGTTGTAACGATGGTGCTACGTATTATACCCAGATATAGGTGGGATATCAATATACTTTTCCATTATATATCGGGTACGTTACGTATTACCGGTATATTATGACATGCCGCTTCCGTTCATACGTCAACATGACGCTGGGGTTGCTGCAGCGTTTTAATTTGGCGGTCGTTGGATTAGACATCGTTGATCGTTGCGATTGCCGCTTATTTTATAACGACGGACCTGTTTAAATTAAGCAATGGCGAGTGACATCCCTCGCATTACGGTAAGAGGGATGGATCCTGGATCAATGAGTTATGGTAAGGTAGAGTAAGTTACATATGTGATTTGGCCCGCCGCTTCTACGAGACGTACCGTAAAGAGCGGAGGCTATGCTGACTGATCGTTGCGTGGCTTGATAATCGGAGTTTAAGAATGAGCTTGTACGTATCATGTGCGAATGAGCTTGTAGCGGATGAAGATGCCACTCAGCGATTTTATTCTGTCACTGCATGCGCGAACAACGTTTAATGCCATCGTCGTTCCGCGTACAGTGCTGCACGATTCGGCCGGCACTGGCGCAAAAGGGCCCAGATAGGGACATGCCCTCATATGTGTCGGACACATATAGGGACAGTGAGGACACATGTAGGAACACGTTGACACATGTAGGGTCACTGAGGACACAAATAGGGACACTGCGGAAGGAACACGTGTATGCGGGATGTAAGATCAGCATCGTTTTTGTCGCGGATTGGAGGGAGATATATCACGTGGTATGCTTAACACAAAATTTATATATACAATAAGATTTCAAAACTTCGAAGATGTATTTAAACTATATAGGTTGCTAGCATATAGCCTTCGAGTGAAAAAATCACATGACAGATGACCTATGGCCTTAGATATTTCCCCCCAAAAAATACGTTTTCACCAAAACACAAAAATGTCGGGGACATTTAAGAAGTCCCACTCATGCAAAACAATTCTTCTAAAAACATTGTTTTCCGACACGAACAGTGGTTTCAATTGAATTCGAGTCCTTTTCTCTGGACGATCGAAAAACATGACAAATGTTAGTAGTCTGGTCGGGGACAGCCCTTCATACTCTGCGAAATCCCCTCACCCCCCCATTTTACATTTTTTCCCTTAGTGACAGTAAGTTTTTTGTCCCAGGGTACGTCCAGTATGACTACTACCAATCTATATGCAATGTATCTTTACACATTTTGATATCTTATATACTTGTTGTATATTTCATGTTAATTAAAAAACTGGGCTGCATAAATGTATTTTCATCTGCAGCCAAGTCTGAGAGGCCAACTCGGTTGCCTCTCTTTATTCTCTCCTCTGAGCTCACAGATTATTTCCGTCAACTGTTCGCTCAGATGAATGTCAGATATAGTTCGCTAATCTCATTCTCAATTCAGAACCCTTTGTATTCTGAGTGTGTCAGAAGCTACGGCGTGCCTCCTGGCACAATTTTCTTTCTTTCTGGTGAATATTTTTGAACGCCTAGGTGAAATGAAATGTCGAAGATTGCGCCCTCTTTGCATTTCCCCTCCTTCCCAGTTTTATGTCGGATGGATACCGATTTTAATGCACGCTCTGTAAAGATTTATGCCACGTAGGTGATATGCGCACGCGGAACAGTCGAGTCCTGTTTTGGAACTAGGCACACATAG
Organism: Cymbomonas tetramitiformis; assembly: GCA_001247695.2. Lineage (NCBI taxonomy): Eukaryota > Viridiplantae > Chlorophyta > Pyramimonadophyceae > Pyramimonadales > Pyramimonadaceae > Cymbomonas > Cymbomonas tetramitiformis. The sequence goes on from LGRX02012515.1 coordinate 31,940, forward strand.
GGACACTTTGACACATATCGGGACATTGAGGACATAGGCATAGGGACAGCGGGGACACATATAGGGACAGTCGAAACACATATAGGGACATGCTTATATGTGTTCAACGCATCCCTATATGGGTCCTTTTGCGGCATTGGTGCTGGCGATGGGTGCGCCTCAGCGAGCGTCATCGTCGCCCGTTGAGATTGGAGATTTGCTGCTGCTGTTGCTGATTAAGGTAAGGCAAGTTGCCTTGGTTCTAACACATAAAGGCCAGGGGTTTGTAATTTCGACAGGTCCTATAACATAAGGGTCAGAAGTTTCTCTACAAATATCTAGTTCGATAACCCTTTCGGTGTTTCAAAAGTTTGTGTCCGGTCAAATTACAGATCATGTGAATTATAAGGTGCGAGCTTTTCGAAATCGGGAAGTTTCGAAGTCTCTCGCGCTTTTCGATCACGTCGTTACATGCTGCTCGAGCTTTCCAAAAACCATTAATCATCGATTGTAAAATTTTCGATTTTCGCCCTCGACTGAGAACTGGATAGCAATTCCCTGCGCCACGACCGTAAGTAGAAGATGGCAACTCTGCCACCGAGCAGGCCTCAATTCGTTATGTTTACGAAATGTTCCATGCATACCGTACCAAACCACACATATGCCAGCCTCGTTAGAAGGACGATTTCACACAGAATAAGGTATAGAGCTTCCGAGGATTGATAGCAGGGGGGGGGGCAGGGTTCTGAAAATACCCCCCCCCTAGAACTTGAATTTTGCCCTTGGGGGGTTAGCATCCCCCCCCTAGGAGTTACTTTTTGTCCTTGGGGGGTCAGCACCCCCCCCCTAGAACTTGCACTCGCGCAAACGGTTGGGCGGGCGGGAGTGCCCCACGATAGACGATACCACCATCACGCGTGCTGGGCGGGCGGGAGTGCCCCACGATACCACCATCACGCGCGCGGGGCGGGCGGGAGTGCCCCACGACACCGCCATCACGCGCGCGGGGCGGACGGGAGTGCCCCACGATACTACCATCGAGCGCGCGGGGCGGGCGGAGTGTCCCACAATACCACCATCACGGGCGCGGACTAGTCACGCAAGGATGGTGGGGGTGGGAGTGCCCCGCGCTATCGCCTTACATGTTGTGCCAGGGGGCACGATAGACTGCCAATTATCCCTACGGAAGGGGGATCCGATTCAGATTACCGGCATATTTGGGGAAATAATGATAGGGAATCTGAGATCGTGGATGAAGAATGCAAAATCAGTAAATGTTATCTCTCTGGCAGAATCGTGAACGATAGTGGTATTATTAGGAACGATTATGACAGAATCAACGGTGTCAGTACGATACCGTGGCAGATGACGATAGAGATGACATTTATGGCGGCGCAGGTTGGGGAAAAACAGGGATTCGTTCCTGTGACGAGAGAAACTAGCCGACCAGTCTGTGCTATATAGTGACGAAACACGATTCCCTTGGGAGCTTAGTTACAGAATAAAAACGTTTTCGTAACACGGGCTGTGTTGAATAATCACCGGTTGTGATATATATATCGATCCGTATCCGATTACTTTGAAACTTCGTATATGCATTAGTATGCCTGTGACACATGTGATATTAATATGCGCCGCAGGCGCGAATTTTGGAACATTCCCGATTTTTTCGTTGAACACTGGAGTTATTCTGAGGCAAGGGCGTGTGCTCAGACCCCCCCCCTACCCATCTACTCACTCATGCATAAGCAAGCACCATGTTCTATAGGAATTTCCCAATATTTTGGGGAAGTTTCTATTTCGAAATTACAAATCGGGCATTTCTATCCTGGATTGTCAAATTTCTCTATTAAAGAATAATCCAGCAACTCCAAAACCATCTTCTGCTTGTTTGGCATTACAGAAGCATTTTGGTTACAGTTACAACGCCGGCTACAGTCCAGCAATGGGAGGCATGTGGCTAGCGCTGTGGCATCATGCTTAATACCAATCGATGTCAAAAAAGGTTCGAACCACCATTATCGTCTAGAAAAATATGCTCGTGCAAAGTGACTCAACCAACAATTCTGTGTCAAAATGACTTTCATTCAGTTCAATCAACCCCTCATACTCTGGCCTCCAATACAATTGTCAGGTTTACAATAAGCATCCATCTCGACATGCAAGAATGCTAGGGTGGTGAATAGAATGATGGTACTCTATCCCCATACTGGCATGTCCTTCCCTCCCTGCTTTCGTGGTGGGCTTGCTGTGTTCCCTCGAACACCCCGACGTGAAGGACTGCTTGCTGTCTCCTGTATCCAATCATCCATCGCCATCAAATCATTCTCAAAGCTCTTCTCTTGCCATTTGCTAACAGATGTGCGAAGGAGCCGAGTTGAACCAAAGCGGCCACCCATCCAAATTGCATAGTCTGTGGTTGTCGTAAAGTATGGTACAGTGTCTCAAGCCTGGGTCTTCATGCAACACATTTGGCCTAGGTACTATGCCATTGCTTGGGTGGTTGACAGCCTCAATATTGACAATGAAGTAGGCCATCATGCATATACTTGCATCATGCATATGCTTGCAGCTGAGCAGTGTGCAATTTCTGCATAAGCCTTGGGTTCAAGCTGTAGATCTGCAACATGACGATCCTACTCACTTGACTTTGCACACCACCACACAAGTGCCACGTGGCGCTTTGAATCTCCTAAGAAATTTCACCCGAGTGCATGATGATGCAGCAATCAGTGATCTCAATGCGAAAGGTTTGGGATAGTAAGGCGAGCACCGGCAAGCGCCTGGGGGGGCTCTCCCCCTGAATGGAGCGAGCACGAATCGCAGTGGGCGAGTCAGCGCGCGGCCGCAGCATTCTGCGGCGCACCCCCTCTCCTCCCACTGCGACATCTCACCGAAGAAAAACCTCCGGAACCCTCTGAAAGCGGGCAACCTCCGAAGCAATTAGTCAAGGGGACCTATACAGATGCTCCATCTGACACAGCGCGGATCGAAGCCGTGCAGTTTGCGGCGCCGGATGGATCCTCGGGGGGGCGGCTGCGGAGGCACTGGCGACAAGAAGGTTTCCGGCAGCAATTCAGAAAAACATTTCTGGTTTACCACAAAGCACTCGCATGTGCCAATGAACAGAAGCAATTGCTCGGTGGCAATGGCCTCTGGGTATCAGGGGGTATTAGGGGGTTGGCAGAGGATCTCCACGTGGAGAAGCAGACTGGTCGAGGGTTCGGGAATGCAACCTCTGTCTCGATCTTCGTGGGCTGGTCATCCGTGTATCCCCCTCGCCATGGGGTGCCTGTGGCCCTCCAGGGCCCTTCACAGGGCTCGGAGGGCGCGTGCGTAACGGGCTTCTAGACTTCATCTCCCCCTCCAAGCGCATACCTGCGCGCGAAAGTGCTCCTCATCAGTGCCAGGAACTGGTATGCCCGCCTCAGCCGCGCCTCGCCAAGGCATTAAAAACAAAACGGTCGTGCGGAATCGGCGGGGCCAGTTTACCCGACTCGTGCAAGAGCTGGCGGTCCACTCGCAGCTCACGTTCCCCAGCCAGCCGCGCCCGCCGGTAAGCCGCACGCTCCTCCTGCAGCTGGCGCTCCACCTGCGCCCTCCACAGCCCGCCTTCCTGAAGCAACTCTCCTGAGCTCAATGAGGGATGGCCACACGTGCCGCCATGCAGCAGACGACCCTCTGCCCATGTCGCTCCTTCGCCATCTCTCTCGATGAATTGAATCACCTTTCTGCACCCCCTACCCGTTCCTCGGTCTTGGCTGGGCTGTCGGAATGTCACCTCTAGGCGCTCCCTCTTCTCCTTCTCGCGGCGCTCCCTCATCGTCAACGGCCGTGTTGGACCTGGATCAAGCTTCCCCAAATCGTTACTCGGTCTTTAGTGCGCGTCAGGGGACGACTCGGCGCAGCATGGATGGCGTGGCGCAGTGCCCGGCTGTGCTTTCTGCACGTGGATACAGTGATTGAACACGCCTCCAGCCGGCATATGGGCTGCCCACTTGTACAGATGCCGACCGGCTGCGGAATGCAGGCTCTCGAGTGGACAGGCGCACGGGAAGGGAAATCCAGGAGGGCTCTGAGGACCTGGCACTGGCACCGGGGCACCGGGGCCGGTCGAGCCGGCAGCGGCGGCGGTGGTGGCAACCACAACGGTGGCAGAAGCAGAGGCCGGGGCAGCCACACGGAGCTCTGGGAGTACTTGACAAGCCTCGAGGTGGAGGGCCTCCTGCTGCGAGGGGGTGAGCAACACCATGCTGCCATCGGGGCGAGTCAGCATGGCGCTCCCCGCGGGACCGCGCAGCAGGCCGCTGAGCTTCTCCACCTGCCCGCGCCGAGCACCCACCGCCAGCGTGAACAGCGGGAACAGCACGCCGCGCCAACGGGAATGGGCGCACTAGCATTCGCCGCGCGCAGCCTGACGTGGCGAGTTCTGCCACGTCATAATGCCCGTCCTGCTCCCAGCCGAGAAGGACGGGGACAGGGTCACACAGACATCGCCGCTACATACTGAGCAAGCGGAGGGACGCGCCCATCAAGGCGGGCAGCGCCTCAGGGAGGCGGGGTGGATTGAGCGCGCACGTAGGCGTCCGCCACTTGATCGCGTTGCTTCTGGGAGAGGGCGGCTAGCATTGCCTCCTGCCTGCGACCTCTCCCCCCTCCCACCGCAAAACCGCGCTGACAAAAAACTCGATGGCCGTGGAGCCACCTGGCTGCCACGTGGCGCCAAACATGCAACAGGCGCTGGCGAGCGTGCCCTATCGACACGAGGTTCCCCCTGTGGAAAGAGCTTCTTAACACCACGTCCTCGCCACGTCTTTGCACCGCCCATTGCCCCGAGCAACTCGGGATACCCAACGCCAATGCAAGCTCCGAAAGCCGCATTGGGATATTCGATCACCACTCAAATTGCTGAGAAACCGCCCCCACAATAACGACGCATGGGAGGGCAGAACAGAATGGAAGGCTGAGGGGAAATGGTAATTTCTGAGGCTGGACGAGGAAGCCCTCCGGCGAAGCACCTAATGAGGTAGCTTTCTCGTTCACCAGCGAGGTGGGCCCGCAACACACGCTCCGCTGCAGCTGCGCTCTCTCGCCTTTTTTCCGATGCAGCATCTTCACGGAAAAGCCGCCTGTGGTCGCCCTCGCGCAGCAAAAGTCAGGTTCATGCCAGCCGCGCACCACCCCCATGCCTGGCGCCCTTTACGGCCGGCCAGGAGCGCACATCTGAACACGGCTGTGTACTATGGACAGCACATGCTTTCAGTTGTATCAGAGCGCGCACCTGCTGTGACGCGCGAGCAGGCTATCGATCACGGAGTCCACGGTGGTGTGGGCGCAGTGCACCGCCTGCAGTCCCAGAGCCCCTCCCCCGCAGAGACCGCCGCGACGCCTCGCATTAGAGAGCTTCTGACTTGTTATCCCGGAAGTCGGGCTATGTGCTAAGGTCAGCGACTCCAGCTGGGCGAACAGAATGCAAAGAGCCGACCCGAACCTGCTGCGAGGCGCTCTCACACATTTTCACACACGCACACACGCACTGAACGGCATGCAGTCCGCCGACAAAAGCCAGCCCACCATCGTCCAAATGGATATTAGAAGGATTCAGGAACATGGCGCGGCAAGATACCACCGACGCACACACGTCTCAAACCAAATGCAATGTGGTATTGATAGATGGAAGCATGCACGAATCACTGCCGCACAAACATTTTGTGAGACTTTTACACAACCTCTGCATGTTAATCACAGGGTGGTCTGCAGTAAGCAGATTCCGGGCCCCCCCAACCCCAACATCGGTGGCTCAAAGTACGATGAATGGAACCTATTGGTTGATGAATGCAAACCAATGGGCAAGATAACACGCAGACGCACACATCCGAGTTAAAACAAAGTGTGGGGTCGCTGGAAGCTCATCCAGCTCGGCACAGATAAATCAGGGGGGAAAGCCTGCGGCGGGGCACGCTCCACCAAGGTCTCCCCTACCTGCCCTGGGCACCGCCCAAAAAGTGCCAACCACCGCCGGCACGGACATCCGATGAGGCAAAAGACAGATAAATCAGGGGGGAAGGCCCGCGGCGGGGCACGCTCCACCAAGGTCTCCCCTACCTGCCCTGGGCACCGCCCAAAAAGTGCCAACCACCCCCGGCACGGACATCCGATGAGGCAAAAGACAGATAAATCAGGGGGGAAGGCCCGCGGCGGGGCACGCTCCACCAAGGTCTCCCCTACCTGCCCTGGGCACCGCC
>LGRX02012517.1:0-11698 GCA_001247695.2 Cymbomonas tetramitiformis
GGTATGGTATCCCCTGGGAAAGATCTTTCCATACGGACATTATGCCTACGGAAGACGGGCCCATACACTTAGCGTCCCTTGGGAAATAGGTTTCCATACGGCCGACATACTTATGGAAAGGTTTTCCTCTGGGTGGCTCACCTTTGGGAAAGATTATTCCATAGGATGGCTATACCTATGGAAACACAATTCCATACGTGCTGTATACTTATGGAAAGGTATTCCATACGAATATTATACGTATGATTCCGTTAACAGCATCAGGAGTATACCTATGGAAACGCTTTCCGTAGAGTGACCCGCCCTATGGAATTCATATTCCATACGGTTATTATACTTATGGAGAGCATTTTCCGCAGGTGTACTATACCTACGGAAAGCTTTTCCCCCAGGGATAGTTACCATGCGTATGAAAACCGTATATTATAGGTATGGAAAACATCTTTCCCTACGTATGTTATCCGTTTGGAAACTATTTACTATAGGCATAGTATAGGTATGGAACCAGTAGATATATATGGTTTCCATAGGCACGATATAGGGATAATATCGGGATGCTATACGTATGGAACTTAATTAATATTTAATTTCCATAGGCACAGTAGTGGGGCAGTATAGGGATACTGTACGTGTAGCACTGACTGTGTAGCATACATATTGCACATTAGCAACATGCAGTGTGTTCACTATGTTTCCACTGTGCGAGATAAACAAAATACTCGAGCATCTTTACTACGATTAACATGTATCTAGCTAGGCAGAAAGGAATACGAATGGGACTATCAGATTTTATCATACCAACGAATACACAAAATTATGTTCTACTCGTGCACTTTCTATTTACAATACGCAAAATAATGTTCTTCTCGTGCTCTTTCTATTTACAAGATGCCAACCTAAACGTTGACGTTGTACTCGAGGCCGTCGATTTTCTCCATCTCGCTTCGCTCCAAAACAACCGATCTAAAATGGAAAGTAAAGAGCCAACACTTAGTAAAAAGGCGGAAACGCACAAAAGAATATTCTATTGAAAACATAAAGGACTTATCAACCTAGAATGTTTGAAGGGATGCTTGAAGTTGACGTTGTACTCGAGGCGGTCGATTTCCTCCATTTCGCCCTCCTCGAAAACAGCCAATCTGAAAAGGAAAGTAAAGAGCCAACACTTAGTAAAAAGCGGAAACGCACAAAATAAACCTTTATTGAAAACATAATTAACAACCGAGCAACCTCAAATAAATGCGAATATGAACGCGAGATGAAAACCTAATATGACTTCGCCACGCGAACGTTTTCAGCGGATCTGAAAAACGAAACCAACCAACTAACGTTTAGTAAAGAAGAAAGAAAATAGCAGTCGTCAACGAAAGAAGCAAAGGAAAGTAAAAGGGGGATGTGGAGTAAGTTGGATTTGAACCAACTATTTCGAGTGCAAAGGACTCGCGGGAATTTCCCGTTCACTCCTAGTCAAAGTTTCACGCATGCCAAGTATGAGCGCGCGAAGCACACACAAAATAATACACACGCATAACCAAAACATGCACTGCAAACCAGTGCCATATTGCAACCTGTGAGAATTAAAAATATCACAGCACGCAACTCACTGGCGAGGCTGCTGCAACATTGCTGACGGCGGACTGTGAAGAGTGCAATAACGTGAGTTTGAACTTGACCGTTCAGAAAAATCGAAGTGCTCAAAAACTTTGCCGTTCAGAAGTCACATCGGATCGACTCGTCATGCGAGCACGATCGACGATGACGACGATGATGACGATGCGATGTCTCAGACTGAGACTCTCATCAGTGACATTGCATCGGAGATAATCGACTTAAAATTTAAACTGGGATTAAATGTAATCGACCCTTCGTAATGGTCTAGAGGTGGCCGTCGTTCTCAGTCTCAATCGAACCTATGAGATCCCGATTTTTTTTGAAGTTCCAGAAATAAAATCTCGACTAGCCAAAACGGCGCATACAGGCCGCAATTTTGTTTTTTTGCCCCCCTCGTCAGTGAACAAATGGTTTGTTTTCTTGGGGGTGATCGAACAAGCTCATTTTATTTGGGGGGGTTTTGGCGGCGGTAGGGGGTCTTCCATAGGGGTTTCCATAGGGATAGGCTCTGGATTTCCCATAGGGCACACCACTTTTTCCACAGGCTCCGGATTTTCAATATGGTACATTGGTGATGTTTTTTAACCTGTTTCCAGGCCATTCCACAGGTATGGACGCCACTATCATAGGGATGATCTCTGTGGCATTCCTTAACAGTGTAATTCTGCATTTTCCATAGGCATTTTCCAAGTGCGGCGTGTTGCTGTTGTAGGGTCCAAAAAGGGCCTGTTTTACCCTGCCCTATTTTTCATTTTTTTTGATTCCATCCCTATAAATTACCTATGGAATCCCGAAAATGGGGTGAGCCAACCTATGATCACCCTGTGGAAACGATTTCCATTGGGGCCTGTGGCAAATTTTCCAGAGCCATTCCATACGATTTTGAGATAGGGGATTTAAAAGTGCCCTATGGAAAGGTTTTTGCCCTATGGAAAGCCAATGGAAATGCGTTCCCATAGGTTTTACATAGGGGTTTTCCATCCCTGTGTAATTATTTCCAGCCCTACGGACGCCACTATTATAGGGTTAACACCTCGACCGTTCATAGAATATCAACCCAATATCCCTATGGAAAATTCAAGTTATTTTCCCATAGGTTGTATAGGGTGGGCATCCCTATGGAACCAGAATACAACATTCCTAACGTATGTCCACCCTATGTCCACCCTATGTCCACCCTACGTTCATGGTATGGAAGGTATTGAACACCTTCCATAGGGATGTCATTGGGCGGACCGCCCTATGGAACACATCGTATTGTTTCCATGCCTATGCCCACCCTACGCCCACCCTATGACCACCTCATGATCACCCTATGCCTAGCAAATGAAAAGTTAAAAAGGAAGCAACGGTTCCAAGTAGTCATGCGTGCTGGTATGGATGGTGTGTTGTGGACCAGTATTAAACAACCACGGGGTCGACATGCCACCATGTCCTTGCACCGTGTGCCGACTACAAGTTGAAAAACCTCTTCGAACGATACAACGACATACGAAGCTATACAAGAGATGGCAAGGAGCGGTATACATGGGGGAAAGTAGTAGTGAAGACGATACTTCAAGTGATGACGGGGGTGACCGTAATGGTGGTGATGGTGGTTCCCTTGGAGGTGATGATGACATGGAAGATGCCAATGCAGAAGCGGACGAAATTCTCCAGGATCATTTGAGAAAGCTGGAAGAACATTGTGCCCGGCTCCTAATTCCTGCTGCCAACGATGAGGATATGGATAACCATGAGGTACCCCTCTTTCTGTATTTCCCAAGGGTGGGCGTACGTATGCCAACAGGTGGGCATAGGTTGGGAAATCGTTGAACGTTTCCATAGGGTGGGAACAGGCATTCCCAGAGGCGGGTATAGGTAGAGCGCTGGGTAAGTATGCCTATGGAAAGCATTGGACGTTTCCAGTGGGTGGCCATAGGGCGGGCATTGGGCGGGCATAGGTTGGGAAAACATGGAATGTTTCCATAGGGTGGGCCTGAGCATTCCCAAGGGCGGGTATAGGTGGTTCACTGGGTAGGCATGCCTATGGAAAGCATTGGATGTTTCCATAGGGTCGGCATAGGGTGGGCATAGGACGGGCATAGGGTGGACATGCGGAGGGAAATGCCTTTTTTTATTTTGCAGTTCCTGTAAAGTTGGGGATGCCTCTCGTGATTTCACAGGTCGTTGATCACGTCTATGCCGAGAAGGTTTCAACAATGCATCGTCTTGTCATTGATCTGCTGGAAACGAAATCCGAGCACAATGCTACCCAATCCATGTTTGATCAAATCTTCAATCTCATGCGGCAAACGGTGATTGGCAACGTTGACATCATCGGCAATCAGAGACGAAATGGTTTCCCGACCTCCTTCAAACAAGCTTTGTCTATGTGGAAGGATTTTGCCCTGCCATACCATACCGCCGACGTTTGCAGGAATGAATGCATGATCTTCACTCCGGGCCGGCATGACGACCTTACCCAGTGCCTCCATTGCCACAAACTTCGGTGTCACCCCAGCTCTCGACGTAACGGACGGCTTATTCCGGGAAAGCCGTACAAGGTATTTAGGTTTTAGCGCTTGGACGAACTCCTGCCGATGCTATATTTGATACCAGAGATGGCCGAGCTCTTGGTATCATGGAAGATAACTACACCCGCGGAGAACGACGATCTGCCGGTTGTGACTACGTTTCACATGAACGGTATGTATACCTAGGCTCACCCTATGTTCACCCTACGTCCGCCCTATGCTATCCCTGTGATCACCATAGGGAATGGGAATCTCAAAGTTTCCCGCCCTATGCCCACCTTATGCCCACCCTATGTTTAACCTATGCCTTTACTATGTATCGGTTCCGTACGTATACCGTGCCTATGGAAAGCTTCTTCCATAGGGAGAACATAGGTATGGAAACGTCTGGCTGCACTGTACGTTTGTTTATGTGTTATGTATGTCGCAGGTCAAATGCTAGAAAAACAGCTGATGCTAGTCCGTGGCATATATGCTTCAATATCTAATGAGAAGGTTGCACCATACACTGGGCCACAAAAGCGACGAGTGGAGGTGATTGGCAAGCAAACACCGATAACCTTGGATGAAGGTACGCAGTGCCTTAGATGCCTTTGCAGTAGATGTCCGCCCGGTGCCCACCCAATGGAAATCTTTCCCGCCATATGCCCGCCCTATGCCCACCCTTGGAGCTGAAAAGAAATATTCCATCCCTGTGCTCACCCTATGCCTACCCTATGCCCACCCTTTGAAATTCGTAACCATCTTATGCCCACCCATTGATCACCCACAAGTGACATAAAAGGTATACGGAAGTATATGCGCACGAATTTCCCATGGGCCCAGATCCTGCAAAACGACTTTGACACCAAACTCGCTGAATGGAAGCGATTGAGTTTGAGAGAACGGCGGATCATGCCACGACCCGTCATCCAAGATCTGGAGACATGGCGGTTGAACCGGTTGACGAGGGAATGTCGTCCTTTGAGTACCAAGGAGCGTTGTTATGTCTACATGGACGGTGTGATGAAGAGTCAGCACGTGAAAGTCGGACGAGACACTTTTCGTACGCGATCCGCCGACCGCCACCTCACCACCTGTCAACGATACATAAAGGCAATCTTTGATACCCCAGTAAATGGATTGAATGCCCATGAAGGCAGGTCGTTCATCCGATGCCCACCCTATGTTCGCCCTATATTGGCCCTATGCCTACCCTGTGTTCGCCCTACAACATCCCTATACCGTAACATATATCATAGATCATGCGTATGCTCACCCTGTGCCCACCCTACGACCACCCTACACCCTCCCTATGATTACGAGTTAAGCTTTCCCACTCTGTGTCCGCCCTATAGCCGCCCTATGTCCACCCTGTGCCCACCCTATGCTCACCCTTTGGAAAGTATGTGTTGCGGGTACGGCGAGCTTCTGAAAATTTATAGCATCCCGGTTGGCAGGAAACAATTGGTTTTCCTCAAAGTAAGATGGTTTCCATTGAAGGCGGCATTTCAAGATACCGTGGCGAACAATATGATGTTGAGGTCGGACTTGCCATGGGACCTTTCCGAGGTTTTCATCCAAGCATTTGAGATTGAGTGCTTGGTGTGCATTGTACCCATTCCATGGAACTTTGACCGGTTCATCACGACCAAGAGAATTCCAGTTGGACGACCCGATGCAAATAGGTTGGTATATTATCTCGGCGAGCACAAACTCGGTTTCAATGATCCACCATGGAGATATGATAAAGACAAGATGATGCTCATACTAGATAGGCATGTAGATTTTGTGGGCGACTTACATGACGAATAACTTGTTCATTTCATAGATGGAATTATTCTGTATATTAATATGTATATATGTAGTAAAAGCCCTATGGAAAGCCTGGATATATCATGAATCATCACCCTATGCTCACCCTATGAAACCTGAATGGTTATACCTATAGAAACCCTTTCACAGGTACGGTATCCCTTGGGAAACATGTTTCCATACGGATGGTATACCTACGGAAGACCTTTCCACTGGGTGGCTCACCCCTGGGAAAGCTCATTCCATAGGCTGGCTATACCTATGGAACTCGGTTCCATACGTACGGTATACGTGTGGAAACGTATTCCATATGGATACTATAGGTATCGACTTTGCCACCTGTATCAGGAGTATACCTACGGCATGCTCACCCTGTGTTATCCCTATAGCTAACCCTATGGAAACCCCTATGGAATTACGTCTTTATTGACCGAGAATACGCAGAATGAATTGTATATTTCCATAGGTATACTGTCCCTATGGGGGGCCCTATGGAAAGCCCTGTGGAATTACGTTGATATTCCCGAGAATACGCAGAGTGAATTATACGTTTCCATAGGTCTACCATACCTATGGCATCCCTATGGAAGGCCCTATGGAATTACGACTTTATTCCCGAGAATACGCAGGGCGAATTGTACATTTCCATAGGTGTACTATCGCCATGCCCGCCCTATGGAAAACCTTGTGGAAAACTCATAGTATACGCTAAGTTTCCATAGGTGCGCTATCCGTACGCCCGCCCTACGCCCGCCCTTGGACATGCCTATGGAAAGCGTATGGGAAAGGTATATTTTCCATAGGGCTTTCCATCGGCCCCCTATGCCTATAGCCGCCCTATGGAAGGGTTTACATTTTCCATAGGGTTTTCCATAGTCCTGGTTATGCCTATAGTCGTCCTATGGAAATGTTTGCTTTTCCATAGGGTGATTATACGGCCTTCCATGCCTATGGAACGTCCTTTTCCATAGGCATACAGCCCTATAGAAACCCTATGGAAACTCCAAAAGGGGGTATCCCTATGGAAATACCCTATGGAAAACTTTCCAAGCCTTTGGAAAATATTTCCGGATTTTCCCGAGCGTTCCCAAGGGCGGGCATAGGGAGGGCACAGGGATGACATGCCTATGGAAAGCTTTCCCAAGGGTTGCAGATCTGTAGGGTCCTTTAAGGGAAACGAAATGAAAAATAGCATATTTCTGAAAAAGCTGCGAAGCGTCGTTAATATAAACGAATCTTTTGCGACACGACAAATAAAAAGACCTCGCGACACAAATGAGAGGCTGCCGCAGGTTCGTCACGGTGGCTGCGTACAACTGCATACGGCCATGCTGGGTACGTGGTTCATTATTAAACCAGCGTACGAGGGTTTCTCTCTCCTTTCTGGTAGCTGCCACCAACTGCAGCCTAACTGGGGTACTCTGCTGAGATCCAGCGCTCTCCCCACTATGGTCGCTCCAGAAGGAATTGTCATCCTCAGTCCACTTCAGCACCCTCACCTTCTGATCTGGCCCTTTCCTGCTGTGAACTCTGCCGAGAACATCCTGCTCAGACAATCTTCCTGGGCCTTTCTGCTGATGTCTGGTCGAAGATCGGGATGACATACTGGCTGCCGGTGCTGAGGTTGAGCCGCCGACGGGTGCAACTGAGTCCGGGTTGTGAACTGGCAAGTCCGCAGGCTGTAACCCGTGTGTCTCTCTCAACTGTCTGACCGAACGTGCTCCCGCTTGCAGTTGCGACCCATGAGCCTCCAGCGCAGTCACCAAGCCTGGACTGACTAGGTCACCTGACGCTGGCATCGGTGCTGGGGGGTTACCGGGCGCTGGCAGCTGGGGAAATACGTCAGCGTAGCTGAACTGGGCAGCGCTCGTGTGAACCGCTGGAACGACGCCCACATGGACTGCCGGGGCAGCGCTTGCCAAAGTTGCTGGAGCGGCGCATGTCTGAGCCGCTGTGGCAGCGCCTGCATGGACCGCTGGGGCGGCGCTTGCGTGGTCCGCTGGAACAGCGCCTGCGTGGGCTGCCAGGACAGCGCTTGCCAGAGCCGCTGGGGTAGCGCCTGCATGGGCTGCTGGGACAGCGCCTGCGTGAGCGGCTGGGGCGGCGCTTGCGTGGGCTGTTGGAGCGGCGCCTGCGTGAGCCGCTGGGACAGCGCCTGCGTGGGCTGCTGGGACAGCGCTTGCGTGTGCGGCATCGTGATCGAGGCGCTGACCACTCCCAGCTGTACGCCTTCTGTATCGGAGTACCAGGCGAGCGTGTTGAGCCTCCTCTGGAGCTTCAAGGAGCACACCCTACAAGACCAGCAGAAGAGGTTCTTAGAGCGTGCGGCGGGGACCTTCGGGTCCGACCAGGCCTGGCACCAGCGCTACGTGGAGTTGGACGTGTTCTTCAGCGACCTGGCGGTGTGCTCCCTGACACAGGGCTACCTGGAGAACGCGCACGGCGAGGCTATTGCACTGAAGCAGGCGTTGAACGAGACCACGGCGGAGTACTTTTCGCGGTTGGAGACCCGCATGGCTTCGGCCAACTTTCTGGCTGGCAGGGTCCCCAACTGCGTGGAGATGTCCAACCTGTCCATGCTCTCCACGTACCGCCGAGGGCTGAAGTACGCGCCCAAGGTGATGCGGCGCCTAAGAGCTATCCACCTGGATGTCTCCAAGCCAGAGGATTGGGAAAGGAAGGCTGCTTCTGACGACATCCCGGGCACCCACAACGCCTTGTTGAAGATACGGGAGGTCGCTGAGGAGGTGGAGAACGACATCGACACGGAGGCAGCTCAGAGGCGCACTCAAGACCGTCCTCCCCGAACTGTCTCTTTCGCGAATCCATCTCCTCGTACCCCCTTCTTCAGACGCACCCCCTCCTCGAACCGTCCAGCACTCGCCATGCTAGAGAACGGGCCCACCACTGCCGCTGCCGCGGCAGTTACCCCATTACCACCACCACCTGGTCTCTCCCGCCCTGATGCACCGAAGGTTCGCCGGTGTTTCGCCTGCGGCTCCGCGGAGCATATCGTCCGCAACTGCACGGATGAGACCAAGCTCAAGGAGTGGAGAGCCAACGCTCCTGCCCGACTGGCAAACTCTCCTGGATTCGTGGCCGCCGTCGTCTGGGCCATCGAACAGCAGGAGGACATCTCCCAGGTGGACGGCGTTCGAGAGGAGTTCTCCGAGGAGGTCTTGGCGCTTGCTTGCCAGCTGCGAGGACGAGCAGAGTTACCAGACTCTGGCGGCACTCGCTGGCATCGAACTTGTGGAGGGCGACGGCCTTCCCCCGGTTGAGGACGACGAATGACTGGCCGGCGACCAGTCCCCGACCCTGCCCTTCGGGGAAGTGAGGTCACACTCTGGTGATCCGACCCTCTCCGCCCTGGAGAAGCGGTCAGAACCAATGGAACCCCGACGCGCACGAGGACGTAGAGATCCTTGGGGCCATCGACCTCATCCCAAGAGCGTGGCCTTCACCTCTGGAACCCGCTTGCGACGCATCTACCGCTCAGCTGGTGCCCCGCCACTTCCGAGGGATGACTTGACCAGCCACCCCCTTGCAGAAAGTGCCCCTTTCGACGAGCCGTCTCTACCTCTCGATGATGGCCCTGCTTATACACAGGCAAGGATCGAGGGTCGGAGGGGGCGGCGAGTCCCCCGACACAGGCCCCCCATCATGGGCAGAAACCTTGGAAGGTCCCGTGACCTTCACCCCCAACCGCACGCTGTTCTACCACTACCCAATTACCAGTCCAATCTCGCGGACCCGCGAAAGAGGCTAACTGCGTGGCATTGGAAGAGGGAACTGTACTCCCTCCCTCTCGAGGTCGCCATGCAAAAGGTTCGCAGAGCCCTACGTAAATCCCCAGATGCTGCTAAGGCCCGGGTGGACAAGATGTGGGAGCGCACCCGCAGCCGCATACGCTCTGGGAGCCGAACGCCAGAGGAGCACGTGAACCGCGCCAACCAACTGGCGGAGAGGGCACGCATTGCCCGCGAACCTCAAGATCGCAGGGAGGGTCATCAGCGCATAGCATTGTGGCACCTCCTCTCGCACGACGGCCGCCAACAAGTCCTCGGGCCCCCTAGCGCCAGTTCCTCCGACCTCTACGCGGCTTGGAGGGAGTTGTCGCCCGCCGAGCAGCTGGAGGCGATCGCCACCTCGCTCGAGTCCGGACTCTTCCCCTGGCAACAGACTGTGGGAAAAGGAGGGCGTGCGAAGAGCAGCAGCGAGGTCTTCGGCATCTCTCTGCACCCTGGACACTGAAGTGGGCACGATACCCGGGACAGCGGGAGACGTGGGCCTACCTGGTGCATGCCTGGTGCAGTTTACACGCGGTACACCAGTACAAGATGAGGACGCTGGGTCCCAGCCCCTTAGGAGTATCCCCTCCGTCGTCCCCGCTGGTCGAGCCCACGCCAGAGACGGCATCTTCGCTCCATGCTGACGCGCCGACTACCCCGGGAGGAAACCTTGAAGATCCACCCGACTGCGCACGATCTTCTCCTAAAGTGGCAGAGGAGACCTCTACTTCCAGCTCGCTTTGCTTCACCCAGCAGATGACCACCGTCAGGACGCACGAAGCAGAGGATGCGCTGCCCCGTCTGGACAGCCACCCCATCGCTGAAGACCCCGAGGTGATGGAAGAGGAGTCCTCGGTTGATTCGCTCTACTACACCCAGCAGATGGCGGCAGCTGGGACCCCTGAGGCGGGAGCTGATCACCGGAGCTCTCACCAACTCGCCCTCGACTTCCCCACCAGCAGCCCCCAGCATGACGAGGACCCCCTCAGCCACAGCGCCACTAGTACCCATGTGAGCCCCACAGTGAGCGGCACCACCCACGTGAGCCTCACAGCAAGCGGCACCGCCCATGTAAGCCCTACCACCAGCGGCACCACTCATGTGAGCCCTACCACCAGCGGCACCACTCATGTGAGCCCCACCGCCAGCGACACCACTCATGTCAGCCCCACCCCGAGCGAATGCACTTCAACGGGCGCCCTGCTGACAGCGAGCGCAGACAACCTCGTCAGCCACCCGACTGAAGATATCGACTTGCTGGATGAGGAGTTCTACGCCGCGTGTAGGCAAACGTCGAAGGAGTGCCGCGACGCCTCGGACAACCTTCTCCCCAACCTCAAGTGCAAAAGCATACGCACGGATGGGGGAGTTCAGTGGAAGACCGACATTGAGGGTACTCTCGCAGCGGCGCATGACGAAGAAGGACCGCTGCTACTGGTGTTCTATGCGACCCTCAGAGGGCACACGGTCAAGGTGCTGATTGACTCGGGAGCTTCTGACAACTTCATCTCGGAGCAGAGTGCTAAACGATGTGGCCTCACGACATGGTGTGTGCGGCACATTAAATCTTCAAGTATATATGTATTGCGAATTTCTGAAAGTCTAACATCATCCAAATATCTTATTTTTCGACTGGCGTGTACATTTAGAATGGATGAATGCCAATTTCTAAAGTCCGAAATTCACTAAATTCGGAATTTGCATTGTGTTGAACATGCGCCATGCTGAAATAGAGCGGAAATGATGATGAGGGTGCGAAGTAACCGATTCAGTTATCTTATCTGGTCATAAACTCAAGATGTATAACCATGCGCATCACCGTGAGCCCCCCATGTGACTCCTAATACTCAAAATAACGGTGGTCCTTGTGGTAGGACCACCATTTTCTTCGAGCTTTTGGTGAAATTACACCCCTAAAGCGTGTCGTTCAACCACACACCTAAAGTCTCATGGGGGCCGCCGCTATGAGAAATAAAATTCGTTTAA